>JANZLH020402386.1:0-10409 GCA_026770325.2 Erythroxylum fimbriatum
GGATCGACCTAGACTCACCACTCTACAGTAGTAGTCTAGTTATTTTAATTTTGATTAGCGTTACGACGCGCTGTCACCCCCTCTCAAGCAAGTCCTCCACTTGCCTTTTAAGCTCCTTTGTCTCCTTAGGATTACTTCTATAGGCTGGGCGGTTTGGAATTTGAACTCCTGACACGAAATCAATATGATGTTCAATGCCCCTTAATAGTGGTAATCGATTGGGCAACTCATCTGGAAAGACATCAGATTATTCCTACAAAATAAGTTTCACAACACTAGGCACAGAAGGGTCAAGGTCAGTCTCATTATAAAACAACTCCTTATACAAAAGCAAAACCAACGGTTTCTGCGTGTACATGACCTTCCTTAACTCCTTTTCTTTTGCAAAAAACGTACTCTTTTTTGTTCCACTCTTCTTTTCACTCTTCTCTCCTTTTTCAATTGCACTACTCTCTTTCCTTTGCTCACTAGTGCAATTACTCTCAGTTGGGCCTTTGTTTTTATTTTCTTGAATGGCCTCTTTTTCTTTTTTTCTTTTTAAACTCTCGGCCTCTCCAAGTTTCTGTTCTTCCATGGCTTTGGCAAGTCTCAACTAATCCTCATGAACTTCTCTTGGTGAATGAGGTACTAATGTGAAGTATTGCTCCCCCATCTTGAATGAATACCTATTTTTGAATCCATCATGCACTACACGCCTATCATATTTCCATGGTCTTCCCAATAGTAAATGACCAGCATGCATAGGAACTACATCACACAACACTTCATCAGAATACCTCCCAATTGAGAATGCCACTAGCACTTGCTTGCTGAGAGGCAGTCTCGATTTCTCAACCAAAACTGTGCTTGCAACATTGGTGCAACTACCTCCATCAATTATTAAACTGCGCATTTTGCCCTTAATTAAACATCTGGTGTGGAATATGTTCTTGTGCATTAAGAGCTTGCCTCACTACTAGTGCTTTGGCCTGGACTGGTTACTCAACTTCTTCATCAGTGCAATCCTCTAACTCAGGCATATCACTTCCATCACTATCTTCAGATTTAATTACCCCATCTTACAAATACATGATCTTCCTATTGTGACATTGGTTTACCTTATGACCCAAACCCAAACACTTGAAACACTTGATGTCTCTTTGCTTAGTGCTAGGATTTTGATCATTAGATGTAGGCGCACCTTTAGAGGCTATCCACTTTTCCTTGGACTTGTCCTTATTGTTAAAGGACTTATCCTTGCTCTTTTCCTCCTTCTTTGGCCATTTAGGACCCCAAGAATTTGAAGATCCCGAGATGTTTCCCTTGCTGAAGTTTTTTCCCTTCAATTTCTTCTCAATCTTCATAGCCATGCCTACCATGTCCTCCAACTACAAGTATTGATGAAGCTCTAACACGTTGGCTATCTCTTTGTTTAGACCATTAAGGAACCAAGCCATTGTAGCCTCTCTATCCTCCTCTATGTTATCTCTTATCATAGCTATCTCCATCTCCTTGTGGTAATCTTCCACGCTCTTCGTGCTTTGCCTCAATGTTTGGAGTTTTTGATGCAACTCCCCATAGTAGTAACTTGGCACGAATCTTTTTTTTAATGATGTGTTTCATCTTATCCCAGGTTTCAACTGGTCTTTCTCCAATTCATGTTCTACTAACCATTAATTGATCCCACCAAATAGCAGCATAATTAGAGAACTCAACTGCCGCCAGCTTCACCTTATTTTCCTCATAATAGTTATGGCAGGCAAATATCATCTCTACTTTCCTTTCCCGCTCCAAGTAGGCGTCTGCATCATTCCTTCCATGAAATGGTGGCATCTTCATTTTGATGCTGCCAATGTTTCTATCTAACTTTTCAGTCTCTTCCTCCTCTCTGCCTCTTTCTGCTCTTCCTTTATAACCACCTCTATTTCTGCCTCTATCTCCTTTACCACCTCTTGCATTGTTTCGGCCTCCGTACCACTCTTCCTTATTGATTCCATCTTTATCTTGCTCCTCATAGTGATAATGATTATGAACCCTCCTCTCTCCTTCTTGTCCCATTATTCCCTGAAGATTCGACTTGAATAATTATGAGAAGCCTATCTTGTCTTTCAAAGTTTCTATCTTGCTGCTCAAACTTGTCTTTGACTTCAAGGAACATAGTCTCTATTCCCTTGAACTGATTTTTCATTGCTTCAAGAGTAAAAAGTGTATTTCGTTGGTCTTCTCCACTCCTATCACTCTTTCCATCTTTATTGCTATTATGAGAAATGATTAATCCTGCAAGAAAAATGTTAGAAACCTCACAACCCTCCCTCATGTGTTTCTCTCAAGAACAGAATTTTCCACTCGTGTTTCACACAATAAAGTGGCTTTTCACTATATAATCTCACACTCTTGTTTTTTTCCACTCAAGTGCCTCCTTTATTGTTACTTTTCAGGATCACTTCAACAAGATCAAGGAAATCAACAAGCAAAAATTTCAACTAGAAAGCACAAAGATAACAACCTTAATAAAGAAAAACGAATAGATGAAACAAATCTAGAAGAAAAATATTGTATGGACAGAAAATAAATCAAAGTGCCAATACATGGATGAAGAGTAGTGTAGGCAACAATTCTTGTGTCAATAGAACAATTATGAGTGCAACAATTGTTCAAATCAATGTAGAGAAGCAAAGATAGGTACCAAAACAAGAAATAAACCAGGAAACAAAGAAAGACAAACAAAAATATGACAAAACTCACCAAACCTGAGACCGATTTTTTTTTAAATTTTAATATCCCAATTTGCCTAAAATTTGAAGAATTGAACAAAAGATTCAAAGAATACGTTTCTTGATAGGTTCTTGAATGAAAGAAAGACAATCTAGATGAATCTTGAATGATAAGAATAAATCTTGAATGAAAGATTAAATAAAGATTCAAAGAATCACAATCTTGGATGTTTCTTGATAGGTTCTTGAATGAAAGATCAAATAAAGATTCAAAGAATCACAATCTTGGATGTTTCTTGATCAATTTTGAAATTTCTTTTCTTTTCTTTCTACTTTTCATCTTTTTTGTTTTTATTTTTTTTCCTGTTTTTCTATTTTTTTAATTGATGATCAATAAAACAAAGAATCAACTAAAGAAACAAGAACATAAAGAACCAATAATGGCAGATTCATTCCAAGCAATTAAACCCTAATTTTTTGTGATTTTTTCTAAGGAATCAACAAAGAAAAAAATGAAAGATACGTATGAGTTTAATAGAATTAAGCCAAACTCTGATACCAACTGATACAGAAACTTCAAGAAAACAAGGTTCTTGAAACTCCATAATTCTTTTGAATCAAAACCCCAATATTTCTATTCTAAGAACTTGCTAGTTCAAACCTCAATTATACGAAATTGAGACCCAAACCTAAAGAAAATAGAAGAATTGAACATGCCACAAGCGATTACCTTGATAACTGATGCAATCCTTGAAGTAACAACAAGAAGAACACGCCTCTCTTGAAGAGAATATTTCTCAATTTCGTTAATCAACTTAATATAATGTTTACAAGGATAAAATAAGATATTTTCAAATTATTTTAGCTGACCTTTATGTTTTAACCATTTTTAGTAATATTTTAGTTATGTCATCTCTTTCGACCTTACCCCTAACCTTGATCTAGCTGATTTCTCTCCACTTGTTACTTATTCCTTAAACTTTAGGCCTCCCACCACTACTCCTTCCTCTTCTTATATGATCCTTGCTTCTTCAAAGGCAAATTTTGCTCTCTTAAAACTTGTGTCCTTATCTACTACTTCCACTAGGGTTTCCTCTGGGATAGTCCTTACCTTTTTACTCAATCAAGCTCCTATTTTAACTTCCCCTCTTATGAAGCAATTCTTACCAACCCAAGCTCAGGTTAGGGAGTGAGAAGTAGTCTTAGTTGGAAATATGTGGTGGTCAAGTCAAATCTTGCTAAGCTCTGTCACTAACCGTTGAGTTTGAAACCTTGAGCAGACTACCGGTGATAAGCCAAAGGAAGGTGAGGATGATGTCAAGTCATCATGCCCCTTACCCGCTCTTACCAGAGTTAGAGATAGACAATGAAGAAGGCCAGAATCTTTTTTTGACTTTTTATTTTTTTACCCCTTTTCCCGCTCAAATAGATAAGATAAATAAGCCTCTCTAGACCATACAAGTGCATGACAAGCCCATGCAAAGGGTTTGGTTAAGATATGCCAGATCTATGGACGACATCGCTATGGTAAAGGTCGTAATGCCGGAGGAATCATTACTGCAAGGCCTAGAGGAGGAGGTCATAAGTGTCTATACAGTAAAATCGATTTTAACGGAATGAAAAAGACATATATGGTAGAATCGTAACCATAGAATACAACCCTAATCGAAATGCATACATTTGTCTCATACACTATCCATTTCACCACCAAGGCATCTCGAAAGTGAATCATATTCCATGAATATGATATCTATCTAGTGTGATGTATGGAATATATGACAAAGGTAGAGTCTTGGAGTCTTTCTATTGGTCGGTCATGTCATCTAGGCCCAAGTCGAACATCCAATTGCTAAGATTTGAATTATCCGAAAGATATCTTATATATATTATTATATCAAAATTATATCAAAAATGGACAATCAAACCCATTTCTCGATTCAATAAAAGCCCAAAGAGGTGAATAGAATAGGGTCTCAAATAAGGAGATATATATGTAAAAAAACAAGTCCGATTACGCCATATTAATCCATATATAATATATAATTAAATAAAATTAATATATAAAATATATAGTTAAATAAAATTAATATATAATTAAATAAAACTCTTCATAGAACAAAAGAACAAAAAATCAAGAGCCTCGAGCCAATAAAGATTGAAAAGATTGACTTAAGAAAAAATTTCATGGAATTTAATTAATGGGGCTCCGTTGTCAAAATTGAGACTTAAGCATTAATTGAGAAGTGATGGGAACGACGGAATCTATGATGAATACATAAAATTCTATTAAATAAAAAGAAAAAGAATCTTAATGATTTATTGGGCAGGATGGCGAAACGAACTAGTTCGTATCCCCCTTTTTCTTTTCGTATGATTTTGCTCACTATACCTGTTGCTGTAGCATTATAAACTATATTGTTACTCTTGCTCCCATCAGGATAAATCTGACCCCTTCCTCTATTTTCTCCAACATATATGGGATATTTTAAGAAGTGAGCATCTTTCGTATTCGCGGGATCCGGAGAAAGAATAGGAAAGGTGATTTCATTATATTTCTGACCAGGAACAGGACCTATCACAAGAATATTTTTTTTAGTGGGGTGATAGCTCTGAAAAGAAAGATTCCCTATCTTTTTTTCATCTCTGGTGAAATACGATCGGGGGGGGGGGCTAATTCAAACCCCTCGGGTAAAATAAGAGCTCGCCCGATGCTACATCATAGGCACATTAGGAACGCAGATAATTGTAACCATATACATATAAAATGACAACAATGGAATGCCAATCCTCAGGCTTTACTTGTAAAGTCTCTACCGGATCTGATGAAAAAAATAGGATCACTTATTATGGACTTGTTGAGAATAATTCTGATTTAGTTCATGGCTTATTAGAAGTAGAAGGCGCTCCGAACCAAACCAGCTACTTTACTTCTTGTATTTAAAGTTATTTGTGTATCCACTCCAATGATACTATTGTTCCGTACCATTAAGGAATAAGATTTGGGGAAAATATATATTTCCTCTCTGAACTTGCGGAGGCTTGCTTCGATCAAGCTGCTGAATATTAGAAACAAGCCATAGCGCTTACTCTTGAAAATTATATTGAAGCGTAGAATTGGTTAAAGATCACAAGGCGTTTAGCAATCCCCAATAAACAGATAAGGAAGCTATAATTGTAAACCATGATCGAATCTATGGAAGCATTAGTTTATACATTCCTCTTAGTTTTGACTTTAGGAATTACCCAATGCTTTGCGACTTCGAGTCTTTTCACTGATATACATCAATCCGAAATACTAGTACCCGCTCTTCAATCCTAGAGGTTAACGATAAACTTTCAATTGGTTTTTTTATCCTCCTTTCTTTCAAAAAATTGAACTTAGGGAAATGCTTTACAACTCCATATGTATAAAAAAGTTTGGAGCTATTAGAGTGGATCCACCTTTTGGGGAAGCCTTCATATCTTAATGCATGTATTTAATTTATTCGGAGCTATTAGAGCAGGATCCACTTTTTGGGGAATATGAGTTGAAGCAAAAACAAGAATATTTCTAATGGAACATCTTTCATAATCCTTGGAGAGATAGTTCACTAATAGATCAAGAAAAAGAATCTTAATGATTTATTAGGCAGGATGGCGAAACGAACCAGGAAACAATCGATGTATTCAGAACGCTCATGGATTAACCATACAAATGAAATAAAAATAAAAAAGGGGGGAGGGGGGAGGGTTCATTTTATGATAAAAAATTCATTAATTTCGGGTATTTCACAAAAAGAAAATAAGGGATCCGTTAAATTTCAAATAGTTAATTTCACTAATAAAATACAAAGACTTATTTCATATTTGGAATTACATAAAAAGACTATTTATCTCAAAGAGGTTTACGAAAAATACTAGGAAAATGCCAACAGCTCTTGTCTTATTTGGCAAATAAAAAGAAAGCACGTTATAAAGAATTAATTATTGAGCTGGGTATTCGGGAGTCAAAATTTTGTTTTTTTTGGACGATGCATATGTAGAAAGCCTATTGTTTTTTACTAGTCAATTTTTTTTCTTTCTTTCTCTTTTCTTTCTATAATGGAGATAGTCACACGTAATGACAGATCACAGACATATTATTAAAAGCTTGTGGTAACAAGGGTTTCTTTCTAGTGCCCGAAAATAATATTCCAATGCTTTTGTGTGTTCTCCATTACTTGTGTAAATAAGGCCTATATTATATAGTATATAACTTCGATCATAGGGATCGATTTCTAGTCGCATAGCTTCATAATAATTCTGTAAAGCTTCTGCATAATTTCCTTCGGATTGAGCAGACATCCGTTACGGTAGTCATTCGATTCAAAGAATCTCCGTTCCAGAACCGTACGTGAGATTTTCATCTCATACGGCTCCTCCTCCTCCTTTATGGGCATAATGAGAATAATACATAGAATCAAAAAGGAATTCAATATTCTCATTATGAACTGAACGGGGCTAGTGTTTTTACAAGAAATCTCTAGCCAACCTTCCTGCAAAAGATCTTTTCTTAACATCAAGCATGTTGGTATTAGATAAAAATGTTAAGTTAACTCCAACAATTTCTTTGTCCTCAACCTTCTTCACTTTCTAGGAATTAGTCACTTCAACAGTCTTCGATGGTTATACGGGTATCCAAAGTACGAACGAGATGGATGCTTGTTGTCCCAACCACTCTTCTTAGTCCTGATCCCAATAAGGAAAAGGGAGAATTTATAACAAAGTTTTCGTGTGTTGTTGATTCCTAGGCGTAGTGCTTCTTCCTCTATGCCGCCTATTGGTAGGATTGGAGTAAGATTAACCTGCAATATAGAACCCATACCCTAACCATAGGCATAACACCTTTCGCTCAATGCTAGAACCGACAATTGAAGCATCTGAGGCTGCATTAATCGGGGATACACGACAGAAGGAATTGTTTTTATTCTCAAACTTCACCTTCATCGAGTGTAGAGTTATTTCAAATCTTTCTATCCCGACTACTGCGTCTTTCTTCTAAGACTTGAAGCGGGAAATAAAAAAAATCAAATCACACCATCTCTGTAATAGGTAAATGCTTCTTTTTCTCCCGAAGTTGTCGGAATTATTCGTAATAAGATATTGGCTAGAATTGAAAAGGTCTTATCAATAAAATTTCCAGTTATACGGGATCTAGGCATAGGTATAGGTAGCAATTCATTTTATAATTTTTTTAATTACCTCCCGTGAGAAAATGAGAAAACGATCCCACAAAAAAGTAATTCTACAGTACGAAATAACATAAAAACGAACTCCACTCATAAAAAAAAATTATCTTTATCCCCTAGTCCTGAAGGAAAGGTCTTTATTTGATTAAAAGTTTCCTATTTTTTTTTTTATAATTAGTTTTATAATTAGAATGAATTGTACGGACTATACCTATCTAATAATCGAATATGAATGACTCGCGATTCATTCGGTTTCTGGGCCATAATCATTATGTAGGAGAGATGGCCGAGTGGTTCAAGGCGTAGCATTGGAACTGCTATGTAGGCTTTTGTTTACCGAGGGTTCGAATCCCTCTCTTTCCGTACTTTCACCTAACTTATCAACGTTACTACCCGCAATGTATCAAATCACATAACAATAGATAACTTTATTCTACCAGTTAGAACGTTACTTGATATAGATTTTCTATTCCTCATTTCTGCGGTACAGAAAATACTAGAAAGAATCGACAAGGAATGAAAATATCCCTATCATTTTATGATATAGGAATGGGAAAAAATACCCCAATTAATCTCTTACTTTAGGTCTCTTTACTTAGGCGACAGGCGGCAAAATTGTCCGAACCCTTCCCTTGTTCTTTTAGGTTTAAGTCTGACGAGAATAATATTCTACGACTAGCAATTCATTTATTTTCAAGCCGACCCCTTTATTGTCTAGTATTTGATTGACCAATCCCTTATATTGGATTGGGTGAAGAGTCAAATGTTTTGGTACTTCCTCCTGGGGAAATGAATCAAGAGAATTTTGGATCATAGCTCTAGATTTTTGTTCATCCCTTGCTGTAATAATATCTTGGGGTTTGCAGCGATAACTCGGTATATCTACTATATGACCATTAACTAAAATATGTCTGTGATTGACTAATTGGCGGGCTCGAGGAATAGTTGACGCCATACCCAATCGAAAAAGTATGTTATCTAAACGCATTTCAAGTAATTGTAGTAAAACCTGACCTGTTGATCCTTTGGCCCTTGCGGCAATACGAACGTATTTAAGTAATTGTCGTTCTGTAAGACCATAATGAAAACGCAATTTTTGTTTTTCTTCTAAACGAATACGATATTGAGATTTTTTACCAGAACGCGATTGATTTCTAAGATCGCCCCCGGTTTTCGGTCTTTTACTAGTTAGTCCCGGTAAAGCCCCCAGACGTCGTATTTTTTTGAAACGAGGCCCTCGGTAACGTGACATAAAGACTCCTTATTTTTTTGTATTTTTATTGAAATTTCATAAACCTAAATTCAAACTGAACTACAGGAGAAATATGATAAATGAGAAAAGCTCTACTGGAGTATTATACTACAGATAATAATGAGATTATACTACAGAGAATAATGAGATGGATTGTATCAAGATCCCGGACCTTTTTGTATTTGATTGTTTTTTTATTTGATTGTAATTGTAGTTGTATATAAACAAAAAATGTTTATAGAAAAAAAAAGGTCCTTTTTTCTTGTTCTTGATTTCTTCTGCAGAGATTGAACCACTTTCATTTTTATTCATAATTGTAAGTTCTTACCAAATAATATCAAAAAAGAAAATATTAAAGAAAATATTCAATAATAATATTAATAATATAATCGTTGACCTTTGGAAAAAAAGGGGGGGGGGGCCTTTTTCAATATTCTTTTATTTCAAAAAGACATTATCAATCATGTAAAAATAAATAAAAAAAAAAAAGAAAATAAATAAAAACGAAAATAAATAGAGAAAAGCCAGCTATCGGAGTCGAACCGATGACCATCGCATTACAAATACGATGCTCTAACCTCTGAGCTAAGCGGGCTCCTATAAGAGAAATTGTATATGCATAGGAATTTAGCAAACTACTCCAATTTTAGCTATTAATTTTGAATTCTTTATTCTTTTCATTCTTATCATTCTTAGTTATTCATAATTAATATCAATATAGGAATAAAATATGAATAGAGAAATGAATATAGAAAAAAAATAGAAAAGAATTGACCGTTCGAGTACTCCAAATTACGCGAGAAAAAATAAGAGTAGGAGAGTCATATAATATATAATAAATATGATATATATATACATACATATTGAATTGCGGATACAGAAATGATAAAATCGTTTCTGATTAGACCAAATAAGAGTCTCGGATACAGATGAAAGAAGGTCGACAAGAAATATTAAAAAGAAATTTTAATAATAAATAATAAAGAAGAATAATAAAAGAAATATTAAAAAGAAATATTAAATTAAAAAGAAATATTAATAATTAATAATAAAGAAGAATAATAAATAAGAGGAAACTATAGGAATCCATATTTAATATTTAATGACTTCAACAGTTCCAGTAGAATACAAATGAAAGAAAAAGAAAATAGCACAAAAAGATCTTAATCTCAAAACAAAAGGGGGGGATATGGCGAAATTGGTAGACGCTACGGACTTAATTGGATTGAGCCTTGGTATGGAAACTTACTAAGTGAT
>JANZLH020402526.1:0-22756 GCA_026770325.2 Erythroxylum fimbriatum
ATTTTCAATCTTTTCACAATTTCAAACCTCAAATTTTCATTTCTTGAAATTCCAAAACTTTTCAAAAATTCATAAATATAATCGAAAACATGAATGCAAGCACATATAAATGTATCACATTATAAATAAATCAAAAATCACATAACATTTCAGAATGGTTTGGTTTTGGTCCAAACAGAACGTACTGCACATTCCCGCGTAACGGTCCTGTGCAGCCGTGAACTTATGGGAGTCCGAAATCGGAGCTCCAGTGCCACTAGCGGGCAGGTGAGAGAAGCCTTTAAAAACGAGACCAGTGCACTGACTCTATCTTATGGGACCTAACCAAACCTATATAACACATTTCACACATAAAAATTAAATTGCCAAAGGCACATTTCGAAAACTTAGTTTTCATATCGTGTCATATCAAACAAATTTCATTCATAATTTTTTTTCTAAATTTCAAAATTCACATAACAATAAAATTCATATAACAAATTGTCAATCATAATTCACACAAATTCATATAGCAAAAACACAATCATTTAACAACAAAGAATGCCCCAATTTTCATAATTTCTCAATTCAGTCATAATTAATAAATTTTGGAAATTTTATCAGTTTATCAAACTCATTTTTTTAAAACAATAAATTTAATCCTTCGGAAATCATCATTAGCAATTTCTTAAATCATTACAAAATCGACGAAATAATCATTCGAAAAATAATAATAATTCAATTTATGCTTTCTTTATTTTTCAAAAAATCATATATAGCTTATAAATCAAAAAATAAACATACTACCCACCTCAAATCCATGCTAGTACTTTGTCCAAAGCATCAATTCTCCAAAGTTCTTCTTCTTTCCTCAAATTTAAAATTCCCTAAGCCATAATCATCCAAATTCAACATCATAAATAGCATAATCCTCAAAATTAACTATAGGAAACCCAAAATCATCACTTTTCCAAGCTATCTAAAGCAAGAATTTCGAAAATCCCCAAATCACAAAATTGACCTAAACCCTAACTCACATAAATCCAAAATTGAATCAATTAAACCATGCTATCTCTAAAATTGACCTTAGGAAACATAATCCCATACCATTTCCAAGCTATCTAAACCAAGAACTAATCAAAAACTCAACTTAAACAAATTTCGAACTTACCTTTTTCTCCCTCCATTTTCGGATTTTTGGACTCCATTAGAGAGGTTTCAAGCTTTTCCCACCCTTTTCCCTTGAAAAGCATCAAAACCCCTCAAGAATCATGTAGAAAACCAAAACCTTAAGCCTCCCTCTCTTCTCCACCGACCGAAAGCTTCTCCCTTTCTTTCTTCGTTTTCTTCTTTCTTTCTTGTTTTCTTTTATGGTCGGCTTCTCTCCTTCAAACCAACGACAACCCCCTTTTGTCTTATTTCCATGTCATTAAATGAATGGCTAAAGACCCATTTGCCCCTCCTTCTTTGCCTTGTAACATAACCTTTTAAGTGTTGTACCCAATATGCCCTTAACTTCATGCTACTTTAGGACAATTTCTAATTATCAATTTGAATGAATTTGCCAAAACTTCCTTCTAGAGAATTGTTCCTCTATGTCTTAGTTTCATAATGCCACCAAAATCATTTAATTTGGTGCACGACACCAAAAGTCATAGTCCAAACATCTCGGGCTGCCATTATGCTGAAAAATTTTCCAGCACTTTACCTCCATCCGAAAATTGACAATCTTAGAGGCTAAATTAAAATTCACTTTCTTCAGAAAAAATGTAGCCTTATCTTTCTAGTTTAATTCAAATCAAGAATCACCTCATTTGGATAACTAGAGCAAACGTTATGGCCAAAACACTTTCAGACCTGCACTTAACCACGACTGAACATTATGTCAAACTTCACTCTAAAAATTGAACATCTTAGGAGCTAAATTGAACTTCAATCCCTCACATGATTTGTAGCCCCATGTCTCAATTTTATTTTGCCTCAAAAATAAACTCAATCGGATCTCTACAGCTCCCGAATTTCTCAAAATACTGAACTATGTTCAGAAAATTATCCAACTCATGACCCTTAACCAATCCTCTGATTTTTTATTCAATCAATCTCTTTCCATTTCATTTTAATCTCATAATTTATTCTCTTATTTACACATATCTAATTGACAATAGTTCCTCGGTTAATAGTCCTAGCTTACAGAAAGGTTCAGGGTCCAACACACATTCAAAAATAAAAGCAATCACCATCCAACAAGGGAAAAATTATAAATAGAATAGCATAAAACTCACCTTCCACTCTACTTAAAGCTTCCCTACCTGCAATTCTTCCCCTATAACATAATCATTAAAGATTCAATTGAAACACTATTATGGCAAGTAAAAGTAAGACCAACAGTAAAAACATTATTATGGCAAAGGTGGGATCATAATGTTGCCATCTTAGGGCTAATGTAACATCCCGTTCCCATACCAAGGGTTAGAGCCCTAGATTTTGGTAATTGAGAAAAATAGCAATGAAAGATTAGGAAGTGCATTTCATGCTCATGCATAAGGCTAGCATACACGCACATGAATTTTTAATTTTTGCACATGAAAATAATTTTACATGCATCCATTGACATAATCCGGGTATAATTGATTATAAATGTGATTATGTGAGAATTGTGAATTAATTGAATTAAAAATCGATGTGAAGAATATGTGTATTGATTTAGAAATTGGGGAGAATTTTTAGAAGAATTTTAGATTTTTTTGAATATTACTGGATTAGGAAAAATGCCAATTGGCAAGTAATTCGGTGAATGAAAACAAAAATAAGAATAAATATTGATGAAGAAATTTGGGAGTCGACTTCAAAACTTTAGAGATAATGATTTTTTAAAATACAGAGACAAATTGGAGAAAAATAGGGAGAAGATTAAATTAGTTAATTCAGAAAATAGTTAATTCTTTAGAATCTAGATAAGTGACAAGTGTCACTTACTTTAAGTTACTTTACGATGGTTTTAGTCTTATACTATAAGATTAAGTTTGAAAGACTAAGCACAGTATCCTTGTGCTAGTTACCTTCTTCGTAGCTATCTTCTTCAAGTTTCTTTATAATACATAGAGTTTTTCATCAAATATCCACCAAAGTTAAACTTTGCTTTCCCTTATCTTCTACCACTCCCACTTTGTTATCTATTTCTTTTGCCTCAACAAAACCTGACCCAAACCATCTGTAACATGAAGTACGTGTTTGCATGAAAATTAGGGGTTCTTGATATTCAAATATTTTCGAGTTTTAACAAGTAAGTATTGTGTAAATCCTTTAGAGTTAATGGTTTATGAAACCAAAAAGGGTGATTTATTTGTCATTGCATGATCATGAAAAAAATGGGTGTTTTTCATAAACACCGAGGGTTTAAGATATGAACATTTTTTATGTGTGATTTTTGTATATGATGATTATTATGTTATCAGATAGTGTAGAGTTGATTATTGAGTAAAAATATCAAGGAAAATATACATGAGAAGAGTGCAGAAATTATGCAAGTGGTAAAGACATAGATGCTCTGTTTTCCTTTTTCACTGTGTATATATGTATACATACGTGAATATTTTTGATGGTTGGAGAAATGAACCAAAAATAAGTGTAGGGATAATGTGAAAAATAAATTTGTGATGTAGAGATGAGTTAAGATGAAATGGAAGAGTTGATGGAACTGAATGAGTGTAGTGGAAAATATGTATAACTAGGTGCAGAAACATTTTGAAGAAAACAGAAATGAAGGCTCTGTTTCTCTTCACTGTGAATGTATGCATATAAGTGAATATGTGAGTGTTTTCAGAGATGATCAAAAGAATGAATTTAGAGTTGAAAATGGTTGTAAGATGATGGTATGAGATGAGAAAGATTGTTCAGACGATCGCGACCCCACTATCGTTCAGACGATCGTGACTTTGAAGGTTGGAGGCTGTCGAACATCCTTCAGTATTCTGGCTATATCTCCTTCGTCTGACCTCAGAATGACATGAGACTTGAACCAGTGGACTCATAACACATTGCTCTACCTCTCCATTAAAAAAATCATAGCAATCTGAAGTCAATTGAGAGAGATCGAGTGTAAAACATGGGACGGGTCTAACTGAGTGTGTTTACAAATAGTCTAACATTTTTGTCCTTATTTGTCACACCCGAAAGCCTTTTTCAAACTGAACATGCTTGGGTATTTCGGTCATATCTTGACCTGTAGATTTTCAAATGAGATGATTCTTAAATTGGAGAAAAATAGAAACATAGGGTTGAAAATTGTATGAAAAGATCGAATTTTAATTCTATCTCTAAGAATTTTAATTTTTTGAATTGAAGTCAAGTACAGAATACTGTTACAGTTAAGAATAGTCCGAATTATTTAGAGAATATCTTTCAAAATACTGGACCAATTTGTATGATTTTAGTGTCATTAGAAATTTAAGACATAGGGGAATATGTTTCTAGAAGAAAGTGTTGCCAATGACTTTATTATCGAGGTCAGAAAGAATATGTAAAGTTGACCAGAAATGATGTTTTTGGGAAAAATCTGAAGGTGATTCAATAAGTTATAAATTGTGATTTTAATGATTTCACTGAGGTATAAACCTAAGTATAAATTATACTTAGGTGAGTTCTGAGATAGGATTGACTTTGTAATGAGAATAATAGAGCAATACCTAGGATTTTCATGAACATGCATTGTACATATTTCATATACATACATGTGCATTTTCAAACACTTATAATTGTGCCAAATTGTGATATGTGTATATTTTTTCTTATAGAGGAACAACTGGAACGTTCACATCCAGACGTTGCCGGAACTTTCAGGCAGTAGCTTCAGCAGTGACTTGTTAGTAACCTAAACGGTCTCACTCAATTAAATGTTTGATTTTATTATGTTTGAATTATAGAATGAATGTGATTTGATTATGTTGTTTCCAAAAAATGAAGGTCCGATGATTGTGATACATGAATGAGATATTGAAATGCTACTTGTATGTGAATATGACAGAATAATTGGTTCTCAACAATGTTGTTGAATGTCGAACCTTGGGTCCGATGATAAATGTGATTGATTGAGAATATGATTTATGAAGCATTTCAATACATGAATGCATGTAAGATAAAGGAAGGTGTGACCGGAGTCGCCAGTGAAAAAGAGCTTAAAGCTCAGAATGTGAAAAGAGCCTCAGGTTCAGTTGCGAATGTACCCGGTATCTACTAAGAGATATGGGACGTAATTTGACACAGCTCGATATCCACTAAGGGTATGAGCTAGTAAAAAGGCACTTGGTCACAATGATAATAATAAATGAAAGTGAGTCTCACGTGCATTGCATTTATACTTGATATGCAAAATTTTACATAAATGAAATGAGTATGATGATTGTTCTGAACGTGAAATGTGATATTTTGTGAATATGCAAATATGTGAATAAATTATTATATGCATTGATGTGATGTATGAACTGAGTGAACTATCGATGATGATTACCTCATTGAGTTCGCAAAACTCACCAAAATTGCAACGTTGACTTTTCAGGACCGAGACACGACTCTAGCTACTGAGAAATGCTACAAGCAATATAGACTTTTGCTTTGGGAAGAGAAGTCAAGGCTCAAAGATCGGTCAGTTGGGTTTTAGACAGGTTAGATAGATTTTGTGTATTTCCTCTTTCATGTAGCACTTTTGTATTATGCTATGATGATGTACATGTAGGGAATGTTGAAAGACATATTGTAGACCTTCAGTTTTTATGAAAAGAAATGAGGTTAAATTATTGTGACTTTCTTGTTGATGTATCATAAGAAAATAAAGATACACGATGCTATGTTAAGTGCATATTATGATTGATCATAGCATGCCATTATTATAGGTTATGTACTGGAATATCCTCAGGACGTCCCAGTACGCATCCTAGGATAAGGGAGCGCTACATTAGCTCCCTAACTAGATTGTTCATGAATTATTTTTCTCTAAATACTTGCATTGATTTGTAATTTAGTTCAACCTAAACCAACAATCATTCCAAAAGCAAGCTAATTCAAATAATTTAACGTTATATATAAAATGAGTACACATGAGTAAGAAGCTTTCACTCCCAAGGACTTAATGAGTACACATGAGTAAGAAGCTTTCACTCCCAAGGACTTAATAACCTATATTGAAAACAAATTAAAATACTTACTTTCTACTTTTATGGAACATGAAAGGTTTACTTGAAGTGTGATCCGAACCCTTTAACGCAAAGGAAAATGTTTTGTCAACAATATTCTTCGTTACTTAGTTATGTCACGATTTCAAATGGCTACTAGCATGCACTTAATTCCGATAATTTAAGTAGGTTTTGGTGAATTTATATATGCTTACTTTATTTATATTTTTTCATAAACATAATAGAATACTAAGCTACTTAATAAGTTCAATGTTAATTCTATATGTATTAAAATCATATACAAATTCCCAGTATGTAAATTAATTAAGCATCAAACTGCAGGTGACATGTTGAATTGGTGAGAGACATGTTGTTTAGACGTGTCTGGTATGACACATATATCATCAATAACACACCGCTGGGCAATTTGTTGAACTCCAGGTATCTGCTATGTTTGAGTGAGCCCACAACGAACCTTATCGTTTCGGTCCACTCACGGTTTAGAAAAACAGAAGTTGGGCAAAAAGTAACAAGAAGCTGACTGGCCTTCTTGCCTGCGCTTATTTTTAAACAATTCCTTGAGCACATGTAGTTTGCAACCTCTAATCTATAAACCATCCATGTTCTATTAGGCCCTGTTTGGTTGGGAGTTAGGGATAAAAAAGGATGGAACGTAACACACTTCCATCATTTATTTGAGGGCTTCGTAATAGAATGGAATAGGATAAGATGGAAGGGAAGGGAAGGGAAGGGAAGGGTTTCATGTTACGTTATATTTCATCTTAAATAGTGAAAATAAGAAACCTCTAATTCAAAGGGTCTAGGATAGAACGTAAACTAATAAATACATAATATCTTATATACCCTCAATAATTCTTCTTAATACCAACTCCGACCAAATCATAGATATTTCTTTAAATTAGAAATCAAATCGATATACCAATTTCATATTAAGATTGTTAGTCCTACATTTGAGAAGAAAAAAAACCTCCTAATATGATTCAATCGAATCTATTCTTAAGAGAATTTCAAGAAGCTTTTAATTGAATTCATTCTTTATTAAAAAGTTGTACCGAAAAGGTTTTTGATATTCCTAAGGTTTGATGGAAGATATAAGAGAAAATGATAGTATTAACTTCTTTTACTATATTTAAATTTTTATAAAAATATTTAATAAAATACTAAGATATAAATAACTATTGCTCAAGTTTTGATAATTTTTTAAAATTATACTTTTATAAGTCATTGTACGCATAAATAATTAATACTAAACAACTAATTTTATTGAACATTTTTTAATAAATAGTTAATATTATTTATCGGTCAAACTAGTAATATTAATTTGTTGTTAGTAAATATGTAATTTATATTTATAATCAACACAATGACCGCCTAAATCCTTATTTTCAATCAAAATAATCTCTCAAAACAATAAAGAACTTATTACTTACAGAAATGAATGCTTTTCCAAATCACAAAATTGAATCTTTGCCAACCTGGGATTCAGCGCAATTCCCATATGTCGTCTCTACTCACCAGTTTCAAAGCCTTAAAAGAGACCCTCAAGCCTTGCACTAATCTCTCCGCCTCGTCGTCGTCATCATCATCTTCTTCTTCTTCTTCTTCTTCTTCTTCTTCCACGCAAGGCCCGCAACCTTCAGCGCTTCCCAGGAAGCCACCAAAATCCTCTCTTTCACAGCAGCTGCAACGCCTTGGAGATCCTTGGTTTTCTTTCCCACAAGAATCTCTGTCACAAGAGGCGAAAACGCACAAATCCCAGAAGTCTTTTGAGGTTGAAAACCAATCCAAAGGTGGAAACTTTGAGAATTATGAAGAGGAAGAGGATGCAGACAAAGAATTGGAGGATTTTGAAAGACGCAAAATGGGTCGGTTTCACTTCGATCATACCGGACCCTTTGAACCATTACCGCTTTCACCACCTGGAGAGTTTCCTATTGTACAGGTTTGTCAACAAATGCCTTGATTCTTGTGACTGCCTTCATATCATTTTTTTCACCTTCCCTTGCAGCATTTTGATTATGTATGTGATTGAGAAATATATGAAAAGGTCCTACCTTTTATCTTCCTTGTGTGACCATAGTTGTAGAATTGAGTCCTCTTTAGAAATGAGCGTTTTCTTTGATCCCTTTTGCATTTCTGCATTTGACTTTCTTTTAAATATGTTAGATTAATTTAATAATTATAAAGGTGTGGTTGATTCTAATATAAAGCGGACCCAAGATAATAGTTACTGGCTTGTAAAGAATATTATAGTCATTATGATTTTATTATAATTAATGAGAGCCCTGCTCTCTCCCTTTAATTAAGTTAGCAATTCTCAAAGAAAATATACGATCTTGCACCATTGAAAAAGAATGAAGAAAAGAAAAAAGAGAGAGTGGATAAACTTCTTTGCATAGAAAAGGTGTTTACAACCAAAAGGATTAAAGATCTATCATTGTAGGCACATATTAAACATGGACTAAGGTTAGTATTTTTTTCCCCCCTCTCTTTTATAGCATGAATCTTAATTGAATGGGTTGAATCAATTATATTATAGATGATCTTGGGAGAATTTTAGACTTGAAATATTATTTAGAATATTATCAAGTCAATTTACATGTGGTATCAAAGCAAACTTATGACACTTTGATTTGTATTAAAGTTACCTTAGGATTCATGGTAGCCATTAATATTGCTTAAGGTTATAGAATGCATTTAAAATTATTTTATTGCTTCCTCAATAATTTTTCTGTTCAACAAATTCAAAGCAATAAGAGGTGAGAAAAGACAAGAGTTTTTTGGTTGTTATAAGCAGTGGATTGATCTCACTCTGCATCTTAAAGAATCTCGTGGGACCATGATTGTGTTCAAATATGTTGTTTGCTAGACATCGTGTTATTATGTTCGTATATGTTTTTTGCTAGACATTGTGTTTTCTGTTTTGAAAAACAAAAGGTTAAAGAAAAGTCAACTACGTTGTATTCACGGGCCATACTATCGAAAGACTTTACGTTTGTACTTATAAAGCATAAGTTGTTTGGGTTGTTATTTGCTGAAAACGTGATTGTGTTCATGGGGCCTACCTTCAAAAGGCTTTGGTTTTGTGGTTGTAAAGCAGAATGATCTTGGGGTTGAAATTTGTGGATATCGTGATTTCTATGTTGAAAAATCAAAAGGGTGAATATGAATGTAATCAATTACGTTTTGGTCCTCTGGTAATAAATGAATATGCATGTTAGTTTTTGGATTTTATAGTACGATCTTTCAACATAGTCAGATTTGACATGCTTGTTACATGATCATGGATAGGTTGAGACCAATCAAACTTCTTGTTCGTCAATTCACTCATCAAGTTTCCTACAATAAACTTGTCAGCTATGTCTGATTGTGAGTGCTCCTTGATTTTCATCATGAATTCCCTTACATTGTCCATATCAGGCATTGATGACTTAACATTTTCAGCCATTGTCAATCACACCAACTTTAGACTCAGCCTATTAGACTTTTCCCAAGCCTCAAAATATGTCTTTTCAGCTTCTATACTAGTCTCGGTAATGGTTGCAAGCTTCTCAACAACTAATGTTAGGTCCTTAATCCATAATGCCCAACTGAAATTAGATTTGCTCAGACCAATTGGTATAGCTTAATCCATTGGACTTGATCGGACCATTGCCTACAGCTAACAAATTATTAGAAGCTACAATCGTAATACAAACTCACACATTAATGCTTTGAGTACAATTAATGGATTTAGACAATAATAAACTTTAATATATATATTTAAGTTCACCTTTGGGTAATACTTAAATACATATCCTCAATTCATAATGATGCTAACAAAATATATATACACACTTTAATAGACAGTCAGTCATACTCAAGCTAGTATGCATGTTCTCTTAGGATATACAAACATATTCACCTAGTATATCGATAAGTCTCTTTATTATTAATTATAAGCAATGATCCACCTTTGAGTGATCTTCTAATATTATAATTAATAATCTCAATTGTTCAGTTCATCTTTTATGTCATTTATTAACATCATATAATATGAACAATTGAAAGAGTGCAAAATTTAATGTCTAAATATCTTTTCAAGCAAGGTGACTTTGTTAACTAATAAGCTTTCCATGCAGTAAAATTAAGTGGAATTTAACTATAATGTTAAAAGATCATACTGTAAAGTTCAAAAACTAACAAGCTTTAACATGCATATTCATTTATTACCAAAGGACCAAAACATAATTGATTACATGCATATACACCATTGATTTTCCACAAATCTCGGATGTCCACACATTTCAAGCCCAAGATCATTCTGCATTACAACTACAAAATCAAAGCCTTTTGATGGTAGGCCCTACAAACACAATCACGTTTTTCGGCAAATGAACAACCCAAATAACTTATGCTTAAAACTACAAACCTAAAGCCTTTCGATGGTAGGCCCTACGAACACAACATAATTGACTTTTCTTTAACTTTTTGTTTTTTAAAACAGAAAACACAATGTTCAGCAACTAACATATACGAACATAATAAGACAATGTCCAACAAACAACATATACGAACACAATCATGGTCCCACGAGGGTCTTTAGGATGCATAGGGAGATCGGTCCATTGCTTATAACAACTGAAAGACTCTATCTTTCCTTACACCTCCTATCGCTTTGAATTCGTTGAATAGAAAAATTATAGCAAAAGCAATAAAATAATTTTAATTGCATTTTATAACCTTAAACAATATTAATGGCTACGATGAATCCTAAGGTTAACTTTAATGCAAATCAAAGTGTCATAATTTTGCTCTGATACCACACGTAAATTGAGTCTATAATATTCTAAACAATATTTCAAGTCTAAAATTCTCCCAAGATCATCTATAACACAATTGATTCAACCCATTCAATTAAGATTCATGTTATAAAAGAGAGAGAGAAATACTAACCTTGGCCTATGTTTAATATGTGTCTACAATGATAGATCTTTAATCCTTTTGGTTGCAAACATTTTTTACGCAAAGAAGTTTATCCACTCTCTCCTTCTGCTTTTCTTCGTTTTTTTTCTAATGGTGCAAGAATGTATCTTTTCTTTGGTAACTATTAACGTAATTAAAGGGAAAGGGAAGAGTTCTTATTAATTATAATAAAAACCTAGTGATTCTAATATTCTCTACAAACCCAAATAACCATTATCTTGGGCCCACCTTATATTAGAATCAACCTAAGTAATATGGGCTGCACCTTTATGATTATTAAATTAATCTAACAAACTATTTATACTCTTTCAGGTTCCTGCTTCTATCAATTGTAGGTTGCTTGAGCATCAGAAGGAAGGGGTAAAATTTCTGTATAAGCTGTACAAGAACAACCATGGCGGCATTCTCGGTGATGACATGTGAGCATATTTTCCTTCTTTACGACTATGTATGTGTGTTTCTCCTGTCCATGCTTAAGTTTTTTTCAGTTATCTTTTCATTTTAGCGATATTGACTTCAACGAAAGCATGTTAAATAGATTATTTGATGTGGTTCAATTTAAAGGAAAAAGTGTGCATAACCTTAATACATTGTTATCAAAGGCACACATAATTGGTTTCCGCAAAACCAGAAGGACTTGCAAGCAAAAAATGAAACTAGGAATAAACAGTTCATGGACTTTTATAGATGAGTTGAGACATGGAAAAACTGGAATGGACAAAATTGAACAGTAGTTTAAAGATTCTCTCTCCTGGAAATGCTCAAGAAATCCTTTTATACTTTTTCTGGTAACTGATTTTTGGCCTTCTGTGGTAGATGTATCAGTCTTTAATAATTTATCACCTTTTGACATCTTTTCTGCTAGAATTCTGATTTTGACTTACCATCTTTAGATGGCAGAGGATTCTGCTGCATTTTTTTTCCATCCAAGTCGATGTAATAAAGTTGAAGATTAGGATACTCATTCATAATCTAGTTGTAAGTGGTGTATGAATATGAGGAGCCCATTTTTCAGGGCTTTCATTGTAGCCTTATAATATTGGTCAATTGCAACTTTCTTGTTAATTTCTGTAATGACCTATAGCTTATACATTTAGCATTAACGGCCAAAAATCTTCAGCTATGAATTGTCTGCTAGATGAGGCTGTATATGAGTATCAAAATTACCAATATATCACTTAGGTTATTCTTTACCCTCCACTATTGCTATCCAGAACGTGTAAATTGTTTTCAAATGTTGCCAATCAAACTACAAGATTTGTTTGTACAGTTTAATATTGGTGCTTGACTATTGCAAACACTTTGGCTTTTGACCATGATTAACAACAATGAGAATGATGTACTACCATCTAATCAATGATTCTGTTAGACTTATATTACATGTATATTTCACTTGTATTACCTAATTTGGAGTTTGTGTCTTATTAGAGTAGTACTCATTGTTGTTATGTGACTTTTTCTTTAGAAAAGAAGTGGTCTATATATATAGAGAGAGAGAGAGCTTAGTTCTTTCCCTGTTAAGTTCTCAATTCCATTTTCTAGCTAGCCTAGGACTTGGTCAAAACAAGTATAAATGGATGATGGGCGGTTCAATGTGAAATAGATACTGATTATAAATGGTTAAGTTGCACTATGATCCATTGTGTTTTTACTGTTTTCTGAAAACTCCCTTCTGATTAAAATTTAATTTAGAATCCTTGTATTTGGTAACTAAAAAAACATTCCTTTGTCAATATTTTACTGTGCAAGTTTTTCATACTGCTAGTAAATTTTGTTGTGCAATATTATGTGAAAGTGAATTTTAGTTATTGAAATGAAATGTATGACGAGGTCAATTTCACTAGTTGTCAAATTACAAAACCCTATGAAATTAAAATCAAATCAAGGTGATTTAAAATATGGCGTAACCTCAGGGGATCTTAGTATTATTAACCGTAACTAATTGATATTGGAGACTTCTCTTAATTTGGTTTTTTCTGTACTTCATATTTCTTTTTCTGCTCTTGTTTGTTGCAAATCTCACTTTCACCTAAATTTTCTATCTAGATCTCTGTTCTCTATTTTTTCTGTGTGTTCCTTAACCTGATTTCCTCTTTATGATATAGAAAGTTTTATTCTTCCTTGAATTATAGGCTGCTGTTGTCATAGTCACCAATCGATAGTTCTTGTTCACCAATAGTATTGGTGGTTTCTTTTTGTGTTATAAACATATATTTATATCTATGATTTTATAAGTATATATCCAGGTGAATGTGCTCTGCATTTCTACTATGCTGATATAGATTGGCTGTCTGCTCATATTTTGAGACAGGGGGTTGGGTAAGACCATTCAGACAATTGCATTCCTGGCTGCTGCCGTTGGGAGAGAAGGAGAATGTGGTGATTCCACTTTGGTGAGGGAAAATCAGGCAACGAAGAGTGGTCATGCACTGATAATTTGCCCTACTTCTGTAATTCACAATTGGGAGATGGAGTTCTCTAGGTGGGCAACATTCAATGTTTCTATTTTCCATGGTGCAACACGGGATCTGATCCTTGAGAAAGTTGAAGCACGTGGAGTTGAAGTACTGATAACCAGTTTTGACACATTCAGAATTCATGGCAACATTTTGTCAGAAATATTGTGGGAGATTGTGATTGTTGATGAGGCACACCGGCTTAAAAATGAAAAGTCAAAACTATATAAAGCATGCACAGAAATTCGCACACGGAAACGTTTTGGTCTCACAGGAACTGTTATGCAGAATAAGATTATGGAATTGTTTAATCTCTTTGACTGGGTTGCTCCTGGCTCATTGGGAACCAGAGAACATTTCCGAGAGTTCTATGATGAGCCTTTAAAGCACGGACAGAGGGCGACTGCACCTGAAAAATTTGTTCAGGTAGCTGATGAACGAAAAGAGCACCTAGTGAGGGTTCTTCATAAATATATGCTTAGAAGGACAAAGGAAGAGACAATTGGTCATCTAATGATGGGGAAAGAAGATAATGTCATTTTTTGTGCTATGAGTGAACTACAAAAACGTGTGTATAGGAGAATGTTACAACTATCAGATGTGCAATGCCTTATCAATAAGGACCTCCCATGTAGTTGTGGAAGCCCTCTTAAACAAGTTGAATGCTGCAAAAGGATTGTACCTGATGGAATTATATGGCCTTATCTTCACAGAGATAACCCGGAAGGCTGTGATTCATGCCCCTTTTGTCTTGTCCTTCCTTGCCTTGTGAAACTCCAGCAGGTGATTTGCTTGAGCTAGTTTGCAATTTTTTCTTTTGCAAATGCCTCTGCATTGCATACATGTAGAAAAATTTCCTCAACCCAAAAAAATTGATTGCTTCTCAATTGTCTTGGAAAGTTGTTTACTATGATCAGCAGCTTTTCATTGTTCTTTTTTCTTTATATTTACCTTTGTTTTTGACTATCAGATAAGCAATCATCTGGAGCTAATTAAACCAAACCCAAGGGATGAACCGGATAAACAAAGGAAGGATGCAGAATTTGCCTCTGCTGTCTTTGGCCCTGATATAGATTTGGTTGGAGGGCACACCCAGAGTGAGAATTTCATGGAGCTGAGCGAAGTTAAAAATTGTGGAAAAATGCGAGCTTTGGAAAAGTTAATGTTTTCTTGGGTTTCACAAGGTGACAAGATTCTACTCTTCAGTTACTCTGTCAGGTATGGTTTTAAAAATTTACAGGCCATTTAGTGCAAGTCTTTTCCTATATTATGTGCTCTTTATTACTTGTGTAGTTAGGAAGGGTATAAAGTTTAGTTGTCCTAGTTCAGTTGGTTATGTCCTTTAGCATGTGTTTCTTTCGTGCTCTCTTAATCTGGTGTCATCAGTCAGAACCAGAGTGTAGAAATTGATGATTAGCTTCAGGACCATGCTGAACTATACTTATGAACTTAATTGTGGATCAGGATTTGGATTTGTATTGAGTTGGATCCTTTATATCTGGAGGTTATTGAGTGAAATGGGGCCTCCTACCCTCCCTGTTAATTAAAAAGCACGTGTGACTTAAAAAAAATGCAACACTTGAGACATTTAATCATAGATTTGCATTATAGTTATTTTCTGTCAGAATGAATTCGTGCATGTCTTTTCTACTGCAAAAACTCAAAGAACATTTTAACAACAATTTTCTGTTGCTTCTTTCTATCTTTGTTTCTTAACTAAAGTTCTAGAAGCTAATTGTATATGAGATATTCTTTTTTTGAAGAGTGAATGAAAAAACCTTGAATTTTGCTTAAGTTAGCTAGTGGGAGAAATGGCTATGTAGATGGGTTTTTAAGTTCCATATTTATGCTTTTGTGATGTCTGATTGAGCTTGTTAAATTAGCTTTATACTAGTGAAAACAGAAGTGTATAGGGAAAAAATTAGTTAAGCTCTAAATTTAATAATGTAGTGCCATCATATGTGAACTATGTTAATTTCTAAATAATTTCAAGCAAATTCATGAGTGAGCTCTTAATTTTCTTAAAGATATACCTATGGACTGAGTCTTATTCCTAAACTAGTTGAAGTACCTGAGATGAATCCTTTATCAGGATTATAGTTAAGTTGTATCCACTTATTTTACAATATTGTGGTCCCTGTCCTTTTCCTATTCTTTTCCAATTGGATTCGATTGTTTGTTCATATTGATGTACAATGGTTAGAGTGGAGCATGGCCAAAACATCTAAAGTGGTCATCTGTTGTTTTATTTTCTTGTGTCCTCATACTATTTTGTTATACATTGGACTCAAGACGAATATCTCTCAATTTGTAGAAGGGTTTAGCATTGAAAACTGTCAAAACAGTCATGCAAAACAATCACGTTCAACGTGAAAAATGATCTTTGAATAATTAATTGAATAAATAATAATTATTACTAAAATAGAGTTTATTCGAAAGTACTAATAAATGAGACTTGTTTTAGTTCAGATGGTTAAGGCCCTCCCTTTATTTGATTTAGTCTCATGTTCAAAGTGTGGTAGTGTTAGAATTTTTGACTCTTTCAAAATCACAATGTTGGAAGTTGGTAGAATTTTTTACTCGTTCAGAGTCACAATGTTGGAACTTGGGAGTTGTTCAGAATCATGGGGAATAATACTTTTCAAAAAAAAAATCACAGGGAATAATGCTCTGCTACCTTCATCACATTCAAAGCAATCAACCATCAATCCAGCCCTCAGTGTGTAAAATAACATATCAATCATACGACTGTATCTTTAATATCTTAATACATAAGCAGTTTCTCTTGCCTGACTAGCTAACTAGGTCAGGGTCACTTTTTAAGATACTTTTTAAGCAGTTTCACATCCTTTTTTGTTTTTGTATTTTAGCTACAATTTCATCATTGATATGTTACTTTGTTATATCACTGTGGTACATATGTGGTAAGTGGTTTAGGTTATCTAAATTTTTCCTTTTATGCTTTTGGAAATTTCTGGCGCATAATATTTCCGCTGAAGTTCTCCGTTGATGTATGAGAAGGATTAAAAGGGGAGAAATAAGTAGATTCTTAAGGAAAGCAAAAGCTTAGTAACTTTGTATTTATTCTTATTCCTTGCCATTAACTGTGTTTATATTGACTTTATCCTAATCAAACTTCTTCTGTAAAGTATTTGATTTATGTTTTATTAGTCTGACTGTGCAAATGTTGCTTGAAGTAATGTTCACAACATATACAATACGTTTGTGTTCCAGAGTTGCAATGTACGTTCTCCATATTGTCCCATGATGGATGGCATATTTCATCTGAATTAGAATTTAGCAAAACTTTCTTTGCCCCTCTATCGCTTCCCTTCCCATTTTCAGAAAAGTACTTTTGGGAGGAATGGTAATATCTTTTTAAGGTGTTCAAAGGATACTCAATCTGTCCTCAACTTGCTCTTGTGGGAAATTTCAAGTTGCGTTCCATCTTCATTTACTTTGTGCAATATGGATGTCTCAGTTCCTGCTACTGAGTTTAATCATGTTTTTCAGGATGTTGGATATACTGGAAAAGTTTCTAATTCGCAAAGGATACAGCTTTGCACGTCTTGATGGTTCTACACCAACCAACTTACGTCAATCTATGGTGGACGACTTCAACTCCAGTCCAAGTAAACAGGTTATTTTGAGTATGGAGTTGGTTAGCAAGTTTGTGATTCAAAATTTTCTTCCAGAGTCTAATGTTTTGTTTTAGGTCTTCCTTATATCAACACGAGCCGGTGGACTTGGATTGAACCTTGTAAGTGCAAATCGTGTGGTCATATTCGACCCAAACTGGAATCCTGCCCATGACTTGCAGGCTCAGGACAGATCATTTCGTTTTGGGCAGAAGCGGCATGTTGTGGTGTTTCGCCTTCTTGCAGCTGGTTCCTTTGAGGAATTGGTTTACTCCCGTCAGGTGTACAAGCAACAGCTGTCAAATATTGCTGTGTCAGGGAAAATGGAAAAGCGTTATTTTGAAGGTGTACAGGTGACTTTGCTTTTCTTCAACAGGAGCTTAGTGTTAGGACTAAGACATTTGAAATGTATACTTGATTGGAGTTCAAACTACTAACTACAAATGGTTTAATCTTAGGACTGCAAGCAATTTCAAGGCGAGCTTTTTGGAATCTGCAATCTGTTCCGTGATCTATCCGGCAAACTTTTTACCGGTGAAATTATTGAATTACATGAGAAAGATAGAAACGATGATGCACATTGCTCTGCAACAAAACAAGAAAGAGCTGCTCTTCACAATGAGAAGGGTACAACGTGTAAATCTGTGCTTGAAGAGATGGGTAAGTTGATAATTTCCTTTTAATAGTTTCTTCTGTTGCATTCCAGCGGCACTAGGTTGTGGTCATCGTAACATCTGTCACAAGATAAGGAAGGCTGGTTTCTAGTCATAATCAGGCTTTGGGTCCTATATGCCATAGGATTGCCGACCCATCTTGTTGCGTCAGTGACTGTCATCCAATTGCTTTGCCACAAACACTAGGGTTCTTCCACCTGAAGTTTTGATTTACTATGATGTATTCATACAGGTGTTCTATATGCTCATCGAAATGACGAGGTGATAAACCTTGCAAACCTTCCAAAAAAGAAAATTGAGAGAACTTCTGCAGAGGATTATGAGATTGCAACCATAAAACAAAGAAAGAAATCAGCTGATGATAAGCGTCGGAAAAAGAAACATTATGTTCGCCTCTCTGAGTCCCTGGGACTGGGAGAGGTAGAATTTAGCAAGTGGGTTCTATCGGCAAGTCCTTATGAGAGGGAGCAGGTGCTTCGAGACTACAAGAAAAGAAAGGAAAAGGCACCCAGTGGGTAAATGCTGTTCCTTAGTAGGACTTCCCTGCTAGTGGTAAGCTTGTAAATTCCCAGATGTATATATGTGTGTATATTATCACAATCATTCTGTGGTAATTAGTTCATTCTACTTCATCTTCAACTTTGTGTCAATGAAATTAAACCAAAAAGAAAAAGTAGCTGACGATAAATAACATCCAAAACTATAGCGAGTCATCTCAAGGGAATTATTTACAAATAGGTGATCGAGCCTATCAGTGATGTAACTTCGGAAACTGCCAGCTACAGCTATCTTCTCTGCTGCTTGAACCTAGAAACTGGCCTAGAGGGCTGTGCATTTGATAACTGCAAAGTCGAAATCCAATGTCGTAATCAGGATTTGATACTACAATGTAATAATCAACTAATCAAAACAGAATTACAAAAGCGAGTACACTCAGAACCAATGGCTCAGACCACTACCTTTGATGAACCCGCGTTTGGATCTGTTTGCACGTTAGTAGTGCGCTCCACGATTGAACCAGTAAATGCCTGCAGTCCTTAATAAGAGGAGTTTTAACAATATTACGTAAGTAAACTGATTATAGGAATCGAGTCAAAATAGGAAACGCACCTTTGAACTGTCAAATCTTGGTTTTGAAGACTCCAAAGGTGTCTAGCAAAGCAAGCGTGGCAGATTAGGCAACCAGAATCGGAAGATGAGAACTAAAAGATAAACATAAAGATGCGCAAAAAGATAACTAAAATCGTGAACTCCTCGATTCCAATAGGAGCAAGGAAAGGCATATATATACCTGCAATGTCTGCTTTTGCATTTGGGCATTTGATGGCATTTCATCAGAGCGCTCCAGGATAGAGCCTGTGAAAGCCTACAATTGTAGTAGTGATACCAAGTAAGTAGTGGACCAAGCAGCAGCTTCACAATTAATGAATGCCCATTTCAGTAATAAGGAAGACATGCACACAACAAAGCGGACAAGATAATAGCTTAGTTTGAGAATATATAGGCATAAAATCAAGTTTTATTCTTTCTTTATCTTCCACAGTTTTCCATCCTACCTTTAAGGCTGCAGCTTTCAAGTTAATTTTCTAATAGTTCATCACAAAGAGAACCCACCACATCCAGGATTAATGATTTTCATAGTACGATATCTGCAGGTAACCTAACTTTTAGTCTTCCTAGTTACCAAATTTCCAAATTCAAATCCTAAATTGCTTTCTTCTTTCTTTTCAGCCCTTATATCATTAAAATAATCAATTCATTCATTCTATCAACTCCACTGGAAATTTATTGAAAAACAGGCTTTTGTCCGCCCTCCTACTTATCATTTTCCTATTTCAATTCAATCAGTGAATTTCTATATTAAAGAGTACTATTGAAAAGTATGGTGACAAAATTTAGTTGTCTAAAAAGTTTGCAAGGATGTCTTTGACACATTTCAAATAATAAACTGACTTGATTGCAAATTGAAGTAAAATGACTAAAAGGGGAAGATAATATGAGTAGAAGGACCATAATAAAACATTAACTTCAAATATTTATACTAGATTTTCGCACATAGCCAGAAAAGTTTGGCGGAGGAACTTAGATTTTATCACAACCAAAATTAGTCTCTTTTTTTCAACATGATACATCCTACTAGAACTGGTGCAACTATAAATTTATGAAGTATAGCGAAAGATATCTTCCTCAATGTAAAGACCTCTCTCACCTTTAAATCCAAGTGAAAAATGCATTAAAGTTTGAGCATCAACTATTTTAAACTGCTAACACATATCAACATACAAGATTTCATTATGAATCATTAACTTTTGCATCCATTCATGCAGGCTCAGATACTCCAAGTTTTCTTTTTAAGGGTACAAAGAGCATAGATATTATCAAAATGCATAAGACTTGAGAACAACGGTGCTTTATCTATCCTTGACAAATCCATCAAAATTGCCATGTTGCAATTATCAAGTAACACCATAACTCAACAACAAGCATACTTTATCTATCCTTCATTATAATCACGTTTGGCAAATAGTCCATGAAGCACCAGAGCTGAATGACAGACAGCTAAATGTCATCAACAATAAGTCCTAAACAAAACATCAGGGGACAACAAATGGAGGAGGTGGTATACACATGAATTGAAGGAATATTATGGAAAGTATCAGAACTGAAATGTCCACAGTGCATATGTAATTTACTTGTATCAAGAAGATGATTTTTGAGAAGCAAGAGCAGCTAGACTGTGTCACATATAGGAAGATGAGTTAACTTACAACAAAAATCAATCCATCATCTGTTTCCATTGAAAATGCTAATGTTTTACAGATTTTCCTCCATGATGAAAATTACTAAGGAGAGACCAAAGGTGCTATGAAGTACACTATAAGTACCTCTTTTCTTGATAAAGACACTTCTTTGACTTCCTCGCCTACTTTTGGCAGCAGGAGATCCTTCTGGTGAGGAAGAGACACTACATTCTGAGTTGCATGTTTTCCATCTGTTAAGAGAAAAAGATTATAAGAGTGGCAGAGCCATGGTCCAACCAAGGTATCAAATAGAAGAACAAATACATTGAAGTAAAAGAGTTAGAAATAATACATACAGTTTAGTAGTTTGAGAACCCAGCCTATGATCTAGTCATTTTCCCAGATAATCATACTATATAAAGTTCGTATAAACTCAATAAAGTCATTCATATATACGTGACTTGAGAAAGGCATAATGTTAACTAATTGAGCGATAAATAAACAGTTTGTAAGAAATTATACAAGCAAAGAAGAAAAATAGTGTAGTGTAGCATCCAACCCCTTCTCCTCTCCCTCCCTCCTTTTTCTGCTTTAGTTAAACAAGCTGTAATGTAACAATCACGGCATTGTTAAGTTAGGTTCAACATAACATGGTGGAATGAAATGTAATTCTCTATCATCTTAAAATTAAGAAAAATGTCATGAACTCATTGTTTCATATTTGACAAATATCATCTTTCAACACCAGAACATGCTACCATCAACTGTAACAGCCACCACATACTAAAATTAACCCCAAAAGCTCACAAGACTTTCATCATCATTTGATAAATTTCTAATCTAGTTTATATATTTATCATAACCTTTAATGTATTAACATTGTATGTGTACATTACTTAAAGATTTAAGCACTTAGCATGATAGGCATCATCTCATGAAGATTGCATTCAAGGTTTTAAATTGCAGTCATGACTGCGTCGCAAATTTTACGTCTGCAAGTAATGTGAAAGTTAAATTACAGACTGCAAAAAGTGCAGCTGTGAAAATTTTCAAATACCCACCACTTAATTTAAAAACTGGAATTTTTTTTATAGTAATAATAAATATTCATAATAGTTAGTATAGCAAAACATATAAAATTTTCATTAAAATTTGAATGTTATGAAAAAAATTATTATTTTTAATCAATAGTTATTATCCTATATTTTGAAAAGTTAAGAGCAAAAATAAAAATCTATACTAAATTCTTACAATTATTTAAATTATTATAAATTACTCCATTATAAAATAAATTTAGTTAAGTTATTTTAAGTAATTACAAATACTTTTGATTGAAGGCCGCAAATTAAAGAGGGAAGACAAAGTTATGAGTGTTAGTTTCTTTATATGATTAACAAATTCACACTAATAATAAATGTGATTTTGCAAATAGCATAACAAGGTTAACTTAGTAAAATTTCAAATGTTTCGTTAAAATCCTAAGAGTCATTTAAAATGTTGTCATCATCTTCTTCATATGTTTCTTTCTCTGTTCTTCTTCATCTTCATCTTTCTCTTCCTTTTCGTCTTCTTCATTTGTTTCTTCCTTTGTGTTTTCAGCACTAGAAGAACTCAAGTCAAGCAACAATCATTGTCGTCTTACTCATCTGTTTTTTCTATGGTTTTTTTTTCCATCTTCACAGCATTATTGTGGCTGTTTTAGTCATAACAGACCCAACAGAGCAGTGTTGCGACTGCAACAGCCACAATAGATTGTGAATCTGAATCACCCTGCATTGCACGGTGATGAACTAATGGCAGAAACCATTACCACTATTTCGGTTGCAATAGCAGTAACAGTCTGCTATTTAAAACCATGATAATCCTATACATGCTTTTCGACCAAACCCAACAAATGTTGGACATAATGCAGCAGAAATTACATAACTGCCTAAATTGTATCAACTATTACCTTAGTGTTTTCACGTCCACAAGTGAGATCTCACTCGTAAACAAGTGAATCATGTATCTCAATGACATTAATGGTAAACACATAACAATATACTGGTTTTAAGCATTGTATAAACTTTGCAGTGAAATTTCAATCAATTAGAAAACTAAAATTTCCTTTAAACA
>JANZLH020402527.1:0-10391 GCA_026770325.2 Erythroxylum fimbriatum
ACAAATAATCTTACCAATACCTCAAAACAATTTAATCATGCTTAACACAATAAAGAAACAGGTTTGGGGTCCAACAATTTAGACACTAATTTAACTTTTATTTGTTGTTCACAAATGAAACTCAATATTGTCGATATCGAGAACCCTAAAGTTTTAAGCTCTATTAGTGCACTGTTGAAACAAAGGGCGAAGGATCATCGTTATCGACTACATAAATACTACAAATCTTTTCTTTCAGATGAGGAGGCAAGGAGACATGTCCCGAATTGGTGACTTTAGAAAATTGGAGTCAAATTTATGATTATTAGGCCTCTGCCAACGTTAAGGTTTGTCTTTTTTCTCTTCACATTTGCTTCAATTAATATTGTACCACATTTAATAACTATTTCTTTTCCGTATTTAGGAAAAGTGTGAGAAAGCCAAGATTAATAGAGAAAAAAAATGAAAACTCCTCACAACCAAGGCTCCAAATCATTTGTTGTCATCCTAATTTAATTTTTAAGTTATTTAGTTAGAAGTTATAATTATATTGGTTAATACAATATTATTTAATGTGTTTCAATTTTTACTTCCATAAAACATAGTGAAAAGGAACTACATGGATAAGAGTGTACTAGGATCACACTCTACAAACTGATATATTACAAGGAAGGTGAATGTTGGACATTCGAAGAAGTGTAAGATAATTATGTAAGTCTAAAAATTTGTTTAAAAATCTTTAAAATAATCATAATTGAATATCCAAAATTTTATATGAATGTTTACTAAAAAATAAAAACGCATCACCAAAACATTTTAACAAAGTTATTCAAAATGACACCAATAATTTTTTATAAAAATTAAATAAAAAGCGTACAAAATCGTCCACAAAATTTTTTTGCTACATTATCTAAATCATCGCAAATAACGTTTAGTTATGATTTGAGAATTGCTGCAAATAACCTTTTAAAATCCTCGCAAATAATTTTTACCTACAGGTAAGTAATGTAGCTAATAACTTAACTTTTAGCTATGAATAATAACTGTCGTGAATAGTCTTTTCGCGACGATTGGTTTTAACCTCATCTATCTCTTTTGGCGACGTCCCATAAATCAGAGCAAAAGATAATTTGCGACAATGTTCCGAAAACATCACCGATAATATTTTGCTACCTAGATTTTGTGACGAAATATTCAACCAGTGTCGCTAAAAAATTTTGGTGACAATTTCCAAAATTTTTGTACTTTTACTACAAAAATATCCGTCACCAAATGTCCTTTTTGTTGTAGTGACATTCAAGTGTTTAAGTACTAATTAAAGCATAAGTAAATCGTCTATATGGGACTCGTAGTTGGAATTCAATGGCCCTTTCTGCATATCATTTATTGATTATAAAACTAGGGTTTGCTGTGGGTCGAGCCAAGCTCAGGTCAAGCTATCAGAGACTTGTTGTATTCAGCCATTATTTCAAAAAAAAATCAAGTTATTTTGTCGAATGTTTACCAGCACATTCGATGTCAAGTACTACGGAATCCCAAAAGGTTAGGATCTAATTTCTTACTCTTTTTTTGGAATAAGCTTTGATATACTAAGTCTATCTCCCTCTACATAGTGAAGGACTTGAGTCCCTTTATCTTAATTAAGATATATATTTTTTTTAAAATGGGTTATTTAAAATGAAAAATTTTAAAATATATATTAAGTGTACATAAAATTTTAAAATTAATAAATTTAAATTATACATATTTTAAAGTAAATTAACCAAAAATTTATATGAGAAATAAAACTCTTATTTAATTAACACAAGTGTTTAATAAAAATGAATTTAAAAATGTATATAAAATTTTGAAATGAATAAATTAAAACTAAATTTAGTTTAAAAGTAAGTGAACTAAAGGATTTTATATGAGAAATGCAACATTCATTTTATTAACAAAATTGCTTAACAAAAATGAGTTTTTTTTAAAATGTATATATTAAATGTACACAAATTTTTTAAATGAATAAATTCAATCTAAATTTATTATAAAAGAAAGTTGACCAAAAAGATTTTATACGAGAAATGCAACATTCATTTAATTAACATAATTGCTTAATAAAATTAAGTTTTTAAAAATTTATATATTAAATATACCTAAAATTTTGAAGTGACTAAGTTCAAAATGAACTTATCATAAATGAAAGTGAATTAAATGATTTTATATAGGAAATGTAACAATCATTTAATTAATATAACTGTTATATAAATATTTATATATTAAATGTACATAAAATTTTGAAATAAATAAGTTCAAGATTATTAAAGAAAGTGAATAAAAAAATTTATATGAGAAATGCAATATTCATTTAATTATTACAATTGCTTAATAAAAATGATTTTTAAAAATTGTATATATTAAATTTACTCAAAATATTGAAATGAATAAATTCAAACTAAACTTATTATAAAAGAAAGTGAATCAAAAGATCTTATATGAGAAATGCAACATTCAATTAATTAATTTAATTACTTAATAAATAAATTTTGAATTGTATAAGTTCAAACTAAACTTATTATAAAAGAAAGTGAACCAATGATTTTATATGAGAAATGTAATGTTCATTTAATTAACAAAATTGCTTAATAAAAATGAGTTGTTAAAAAAAGTATTAAATGTACATAAAATTTTGAAATGAATAAGTTCAAGCTAAACTTATTATAAAAGAAAGTGAACCCAAAAATTTTATATGAGAAATGCAACATTCATTTAATTAATGCAATTGTCTAATTGAAATCAATTTTTTAAAAGTTATACATTAAATGTACATAAAATTTTGAAATGAATAAGTTCAAACTAAATTTATTATAAAAGAAAGTAAACCAAAAGATTTTGTATGATAAATACAATATCCGTTTAATTAACATGATTTCTTAATAAAAATGAGTTTTTAAAAATGTATATATTAGATGTACTTAATTTTTTTAAATGAAGAACTAAAGATTTTATATGAGAAATACCACATTCATTTAACATAATTGCTTAATAAAAATGATTTTTAAAAAAATTAAAAAGTAAAGAATTGTATTAATACTAAGATGTCCATATATAAGAACGTGAATAACAAGCAAATACAAGGCAACGACAACATTTCAACAAACATGAAAGAAAACATTTCAACAAATATTAGCATGTTTAGATAAAGCAATGACAACGTTTAAACACAAACAACATACGGGTCATTTGACAAAAATGGGGTCAGCGTAGGTAACGTCTTACCCTATTCACCCAACCCTACCAAATTAAGGATTGGGTGATTAGCGATCTCTGATTCTGGAAGAGGTGTTTCAGCAGATGGATGATTTCCAAGATAACCTCTTGAACATCCTCTAACCTCATAGATCCAAAGTTGTTCTCATGTTGGTTGGAGTGTTCAGAGCCAACAGACGTGTGCTACACATCTAAAGGGGAAGAACTCCTCTTTTCTAGGTGCTTACATGCAAAGTTTATCAATCTGCTCTTTCAAGCGATAATTTGCCCCTTATGTATATTAATTGATTATCCACGAAGGGCAAACTCTTTCTGACATAATAGAATATAGTAGTTTCTCTTTGATTCCACCAATTAAGGAGTAGAGAACCTCATTTCTAGAACGTGCAATGTTCTAAAATGTTTGATGTTTCTCTCTTGCCAAATCTCCTTGATGGAGGAGGCGAAGGATATTACATAAATATATTTTTTGTAGCTAAAAGTATGGTTCACCTTCAAAAGCCAATCAAGAGCTTCCGCGAAGTTGTACCTACATTAAAAATAAGACACAATTCTTAAATCTTCTCTCATATTTACTGGGAAAAGGGGCAGTGAAAAAAATGGTGATTCTTTGATTCTTCCTCTATCTCACAAAGGAAACAAATAGAATTGGAAGTAATATAATGCATTATGTCTATTGCGCTTATTTTGTTTAACATAGTAAGCCATAGAAGAATGGAGTAGCTAGGCATGAGTGACTTGTGCCAAATGATAGGAAACCATATCTGCAATTGTTCTAATTATGCCACTTTCTGAATTTCGCAATGTTGAAGATGTTTTGAGGATGATTGAAACTTTGGAATATGTCATCTTTACCTATGTTAGGTTGGTAATTAGGAGTAAGGTACTGCAATTCCGATGGAATGTTCCATTGGCCCCTTAGCATGATGGAATTCCCCACACTTAAACTATGTTTATCCTCAAGCATATTAAAAAAAACACTAGATTATAAAAGAAAAAACAATTGAAACAACAATTTTCCCATATAATAGTCAAAGTTATCAATGATCATTTCAATAAACACAACCTAATAACTTAAAACTCATAATACTCATTGAACAAATTATTCTTTATATATTTAGCCAAAATCAATAAACACTTCAATTCAAAGAACCATTAACAAGTGTGGTAGATTCAATTCATTTAATATAAGGCATCTACCATAAGCTTGCTTACTAATCCAGTCTCCACCACTCATATCGAACACAAACATCAATCTGAAGATCTTTATTTTGGGGCCAGGCTAAGGTAGGAAAAAGGAATATTGTAGTTAAAATCACAAAACTAATTTAGCATTTAAAGTAATATAAGCAGTGAAGCATAAAACACTCAATTCTTTCCTTTCATGCAATATGATCAATGCTCCCCATTTTTATGTCTCTCCTTTTCTTTCATTTTTTGGTTGTCTTCTCTTTCCTTTGTTTCTTTTCTATTTCTATTTATTTTCTTTTTTCTTTCTCTTTTTTTCCTTTCTTCTTGATTTTTTCTTTTTTAATTAATTATTTATTTAAGTAATTATTTATTTTTGTCTTACTTGCATCCACTAGCAGTTGGCAACATTTATCATTCTCCTTAACAAAGTTCAGCTTCTTTCCTTCTTTTTCCTGCAAGGCAAAATCACAATATGCAGCATTAACTTGAGCAACAAAAAAAAACAGTCTTTAGAAATAGTAGAAGTAGGAATATGTTCAAAATTAAAGATTAAAATTCTACTATTTCTCCTAAGACAGTCATGGTGAATTTACCATTCTTCACATTGATCAAAGTCTTAGTAGTGGCCATAAAAGGCCTCCCTAGGATTATAGAGTGCTCGTTTTCTTTCTCCTTTACTTCCCCCATGTCTAAGACAACAAAGTCTACCGGAACAATCAATCCTCCAACTTTCACTAACATGTCCTCCATTATTCCTTTCGGATAACGGATTGACCTGTTGGCTAATTGCAAACACATGTTCATAGGTCTTAACAGTCCTTGATCTAATTTCTCATAAATAATGTGAGGCATAAGGTTTATGCTCCCTTCAAGATCGAGCATACCTTTAACCTCAACACATTACCCATTGATATTTTCACGATAAAACGTCTTAGGTCTTTTAGTCTAAGGGTAAATGCAGTTGCAGAATTTTGCTTGCTACTTCTAAAAGTAACACCTTTTTGTTAGGCTTAAACTTTCATTTCTTAGTGCTTAATTCCTTAAAGAACTTGGCAAAAGTCGGAGTGTCCCTAATCACATCTAACAAAGGCATATTAACATTGATCTTAGAAAGCATACGTTATAGATATGAAAATTGCTCATGTTGTTATATATATATGCCTTTGATGGCCCTCGAATTTTTTTTCTTGTTGAGTTAAGCATCATTTAAATAATTATGAGGTTTTGATGGATTAAAAATTTTGGAGTTAATTATTATGTCAATGTTAGTAGGATTTTATTATATTGTTTAATTGAATTAAGGTAGTAAGAGTGTATATGTATAAGGGTATTTTTGGAAGATCACTTAAGCATTAAAGTTATAAGGCATCAAAGGAAGGGTAAAATGGACATTGCACACTCATTAAGGGTAGGATTGGAAGATGAAAATGTGGTCTTGCATTTAAGAGAAGGAGAAAACGTGAATTGAGAGAAAAGAACAAAAAATAGAAGAGAGAAAGAAGAGAGTGTCATAGAGAAGAGAGAAAAGAAGAGAAAATAAGCTAGGTTTCAGTTTTTCTTAGCCTTCAAGAAAGATTTCGAGGTTATTCATGTTGGGCCTCGAATTTTTATTTATTTATTTATTTTATTAAGCATGATTTGAATAAATTCTGTGGTCTTGCTAGAGAAATCATTTTATTTGGAGTTTACTTATTATGTCAAGGTTGGGAGGATTTATTGCATGGATTTATGGAATTTAAGTGTTAATGTTGTAAGAATGTATCAAGGGAAAAATTAGCAAGTCACTTAAGGTTAAAAAGATATAAGGCTTATATTGGAGGGAAAAGGGACATTTGATGATTATTAAGAGTATAAATTAGAAGAAGAAAAATTGTGAGTAAGAAGAGAAAGAGGGAGAGTGTCGTTGGAGACAAAGGAAGAAGAAGAGAAAAGAGAAAAGCTAGGGTTTGTGAAGATCTTGAAGAGTTTAAAGCTTTAACAAGTAAGTTATGCTTTAAATTTCATGGGTTTGGTTAAATGAAACTTAAGTGAAGTTGAATATGTGTGGAAAGTTGTTGAAGAATGCTATAGGCAAGTTGTTGGATCCTGCTTGTTTCAGGAAACCAACTCTTCATAATACCATAATACTTGAGCGTGGTTCCTTGTAATCTCTTTAACCATCATCGATTCATCTTCTTGCTCTGATACCACATCTGTTGGACTCGTTTTCAATGCCTAACACTCAGTCTGATACTATAAATGTTGGATCCCGTTCCGGAATCCAACTCTTACTCTAATACCATACATGTTGGATCCCGTTTCAGAATCCAACTCTTGCTCTGATACCATACATTTGTTGGACCCTAGTGTTTGGAGTCCAACTCTTGCTCTGATAAAACGTGATCTTCATTACTGCGTACTTCCGAAGCCCAAACATCCAGAGTCACAAAGCGCGAGTGTATTACTCTGTACGGTTATTTCATTTAACCCTCATTAGCCATCATCAGTTCATCTTCATACTCATAGCATCCCAAAATTTCCTCACAATTTGTTCAATAGCGTGCCCACACAAATCAGTCACTATACTCGAACTCATTTCTCCTATGTGTGAACAGAATTTGGAAATCTTTAAACCAGAATTTCAATTTGACTTCTTCAAAGAAATTGTAGTTCCAAGTCTCTGGTTTGTTTTGAAGCAACAACCATCTTAATCGGAGCTCTATAGATGAAGATATGCATCAATATCCAAAGTGTGTTCATACCCCAATCATGCTCTTCCAACCGACCCCTCAGTTTCTCTAATGCAACCTTTTTCAAATCAACTCCAAAAGATTCCAATGTTAATGGAGAGATAGAAAAATGACTTAGAAATCTATTGGTTTAAGAATCACTTCATTTGGAGGATAAATGAGGAAGTATGCTCGAAAGAATCAAACATGATTATACCCTCAATCATATTGTATTTAACTTGGCGTAATTGCCGCAACTTTCAATAGAGATCTCTGATTGAGTTTGTTCTTAGACTCTTTCAAAGAAGACTTCTCGATCTACAACTTTAATGAAGACTATAAAGTGAGATTTCTACATTAGGAGGGGCAAAAATCGCGATTTAGTATTGGTTCAAGAATCACTTCATTTGGAGGATGGATGAGGAAGTTATGCCCGAAAGAATCAAACATTTTAAACCCTCAATCATATTATGTTGGGCCCCGATTCGCATTAAGCATGTTTGAATTATTTTGAGACTTTCGTTTGATAATTTTAAATTATGGATGGAAATAAATTGAGGATTTATTGTCTAAGTGATGATTTTTAAATGAAGGGGTTTAGTGATATGTGATTTATTATTTATGATATATATAGTTAGAATGAGAAAGAAATATATGATTTGAGGATCTTAAGAAATTAGGTTATTGAGATTAAATGAGGGATTAGATTTAATTAGAGTTTGCATGGTTTTTAGAAATTAAATGAATAAGAAGGTTTAATGATAATTGCTTTAATTGATGGAATTTAGAAGTCGAAACTGGAATTATTGCTAAATGGTTAGAATTAATAGCATAAGATGGTGTTAGAATAATTTGGGGATTTTAGTGTTTAAGTAATGATTATAAATTGAAGGAATTTTATTAAATTAGAGTTTGTTTTATAAGGTGTTAGATGTTAAAAAAAAATAGTTGAATGGAAAGAGCCATTCGGAAGTGTACTAAGTCCATGTCATTTGTAAGTAAATGAGAAAGATGGGAACTTGGGCTTGAAGTCTTGAGCTTAAGTATTAGTTAAAGGGTTAAGAATTAAAGGAAGTTTGGAAAGGAAGTTAGTAAGGGAAGCAATTGGGCTAGGCCCATTTAAGTGATAAGTAAATGAGTATGGAGGAAATAAAAAGAAGAAAGCAAAGAATTGGGCTTGGGTCCAATTTAGTTGTTAATGAAAGGAGGGAAAATTGAAATTTGGTAAAGGAATTTAGGAGGGAAATTAAGGAAAAAGGGCTAGGTCCATTAGGCTTTTGGGCTAGAGCCCATTCAAGTTGAAATGAAATAAGAAAATAAGAAAGAAAGGAAACAAAATGAATAAGAAAGGAAATGTATGAAAGAAACAAATGGAGGTTTCGTATGGGCTTGAGTTTTAGAGTTTAGAACTCAAATTGCTAAGGCTTGTACTAAGTGAAACTATGTAGTTTTGGGGTTTAAGTAGTAAGTGACCTAAGGCTTGTAGAAGAAGCTTCTTGAATTTTCAAGAATAAAGAGGAGTTGCCGAAATTGAAGGGGAAAAGGCTTAGGTGGAGGGTTGTCGTATAAGCATAGGTTTAAGTTAGAATAAAGCTGGAAAATGAAGACCCACGAACCTACTAGAAGAAAGAGAGGAGCTCGTTGTTTTTCAAAGAAATAGAAGAGAGTTTCGGCCATCAAGCTAGGAGAAGAAGAGAAGAAAAGAAGGTGGTTTTCGAAACTCACCAAAGAAGAAAGGAGAAGATGGAGGTTCGACTAGCCAAAGGAGAAAGGTTTGTGTTTTTGTTTAAGCTATCTTCTAGAGCTTCATCCTAAACTAGCAAAGAGAAGGTTTCGAAAATACAAAGGAAAGAGAGAGAGAGAAGGGTGATTCAAAGGCTTCTTGGAGAAGAAAGAGGAAAGGAAGAAGTTAGGAAACAAATCAGAAATTTCGTAGGTGTTAAAAGGTAAGATGAATTTCGAAATTATGGTTTTAATTGTTAGAGTTTGCTTTCTTGATAGAGTTTGCTTTTCTTGCTTCAAATGGAGGTTGAAAAAAAAATCTGATTTCATATAGGTTAGAAAATGTTCGAAATTGGTTGGCTATTGAGAGTAGTTTTGATGTTAATGAGTTAGATAAAGGTTTAGATAAGGTTATATGGCATAAAGTTCATGTGTTACCTTCTTTAGAAAATTCCAGCAATGACTTTCTCTTGGTAATTGTGTTAATGTGTTTAATGAAAGTGGTTTGAAGAGTTTGGTGAAAAAAAAATGTAAGAAGAAGAATACTTGAGGTTTGGAAAAAAAATCAGCATGTGTACATGGCCTTAGGGTTGATAATTTTCAAAAATAATGGATTAAATGAGAGAGGTTATATATGGTATAGCTTAAAATAGGTATAAGGAAGGTTAGATTAGTAGAAATGGAAGTTTTTCCATTTGATGAAAAATTTCAGCATGTGTTTGTTAGGAGTTTTGCTTAAATGATGGTTTGAGCATGATTTGTGAAGAAAGAAATGAAAGAAGAAGAATTAGGAAAATGGAAGAAAATTCTGGTTTTTGTGGCTTTCTTATGAGTTAGAGGATTGTCGAATTTAGTCGGTTTTATAGATGAGTTTTGGTTGTTATAACTTCGGAAAGGGATAGGCAAAGTAAGGTAGGTTGATTGTCAAGTGTTTCCATTCTTCCAAAATTCCAGCATTGGGATTTGATGTTTAAATGGGATTCTTTAGTGTTAATTAAGGCTTTTATGCTTTGATTAAGGTGAAATAAGGTAAGTGGAGGTATAGGAAAGATTAGGGTAGTTGAAATGGAAGTTTTTCCATTCCTTTAAAATTTTCAGCATTGGATCTTTTGGTAATTTGACCTTGTTATGCTTTGATTTGGTCTTTTAAGGCAAGTGGAGATTGGAAAAGAACCATTTGACAAATTGCAAAGCCAAAGGATAAGAGGTGGGTAACTATTTAATATTTGAGTTGTGAGTTACGGAATTGTTGTGAAATAAATGATATTAAGTGTTTTCCGATGTCTTGCAAAGTGTTGAAATACGTTATTATTGCAATGATATGAACTTGTATTAAGTGCTTTGTATTATTATGTGCAATGAAATGCATAATCAATTGTCAAAGTAATTGCCGAATGAAAAAAAAAAGTGAATTATGAGATTTTGATGCCATGTTAGGCAAGTATGTGTGAATAATGTGAAAATACATGAATATGTGGGTTTGTAGTGATCCCCTCTGATTAGCAAGTGCGCACTTGTCATAGGCTTCGCCCGCCTGCCCGC
>JANZLH020402656.1:0-10381 GCA_026770325.2 Erythroxylum fimbriatum
ATGGATTTCAACAAGAATTTTCTAGGACAATGAACTTTTGAATGGTTTTGCTTATTTTTCCGTTATAAGCTGTTACCCACAAGCTTTAAGCTCACCCCTTTCTTTCCCATCTCTAGGTGATGAGAAAGAGATCGGGTGAAAGAAAGTCAAGGCATTCATTTGATAATGCATATTTTGTATTTTAAGTTAGATTGATGTAAAAATAAGACTTTGGACGTATGTCGAGAATTATGGGGTTTTGTATCTTTTGTATTTTGGATTTTTGATATTGATGATGTAATGTGACTTAGAATTCCATTAAAGCTTTGTAAACATTTATCTTATGATGCTAATGAAATATGAATTGTGTATGGTTGATATGAGTTGAGTTGGAATTAGATGTATTTTAAGAAGCTATCCACTTGAGTTGATGAACTTTGAACATGAATTGTTGTATATATATATAAGTGAACTATGGAAAAGAAAGATAGGAATGTTATAATCATGAGATATTGTTGCACACGAAGAGTCACATGAATTGAGGTTGAGAGTTTGATGAATTCCAATTGGTAGTTGAATGGTTATGATCATGATATTCTAAGTTTGTATAGTGCAAAATTTCAAGTTTTTCATGAGGGTAAAATGTGTATTCTGACTTCCAAGGGAAAAAAACTGAATCGATCTACGCAGAATTAGCCAAAATTTCCTTCACGAAAGTTGTAGCTTGTCCTTATAGCTTTTCAACGATATAAAGTATGAAAATTTTGGATATCATAGTTGAGAGATATGATCATTTGAGTAAGTGATGTTGCATAGGATGTGTATCCCAAATAATTAGAGTTTATGAAGTGATATTGTACTAGAAAGAGTTGATTTTGGGAAGATTATGAGTAAAAGGGATGTTAGGATGGGTTTAGGATCCTTTGGAGGGGTCTTGAAGGGTGAAATTTTGTTTCACCCGAAGGTTACACGGTCTGCCCGTGTAAAATCACACAGGCTGTGTGTTTCCGGCACAGGAGCACAATTACACCCGAAGGTTACACGGTTTGCCCGTGTTGGTTTACACGACTTGTTCTTTTTGACCCTCCAAATAACAGAATTTCATTTCTGAGTCTTCACAAACGTAGTAGATCTAGAAGTCTTCTTTCAAACCTTCCAGAAACAAAGTTAATCTGACACCTGTAGTGAGAGTTATGGCAATTGCGCCAAGGCATGTACAATATAAGTAAGAACATGAACATGTTGGAATCTTTTGGCCATAACTTCTTCGTCCGACCTCCAAATTAAGTGATTCTTGAAGCGATAGATTCCTAACGCATTGTCTATCTCTCTATAAACATTTGTAGCTTTTGGTGTTGAATTGAAAAAGATTGATGGAAGGAAAATGAGGGAACGATTGGAAGAGCATGACTTTGTTATTAACATACTTTGGATTTTCAAGCATATCTTGAGCTATAGAGCTCCAAATGAGATGGTTCTTGTTTCAAAATAAACTACAGACTAAGAGCTAAAATTTTGAACAAGTCAATTGTGATTTTTGTGATTTTGTTGTGTGGGCTCACCTTTGTGCCTTGAGATGTTATGAGAATGAGGATGAACTGATGATGGCTAATGAGGGTACTTTGAAATAACCCTACAAGGAAACCTGCTCATGCTTGATGAGGGTGAAATGAATTAACCCTACAGGGTAAGATGCATACGTCTCATGATTCCGAAGAGTGTTGGAAATCCAGAAATAAGGAGTAATGAAGAAGAGCACGTTTTATGATTCAGCGAGAGTTGGGTTCTAAAAACGGGACCCAACATATGAAAGATATTACAGGGAACCACGCTCAGTATTATGGTATTTTGAAGAGTTAGATTCCGTACTCAAGCAAGACCCAACATATGTGGTATCATAGCAAGCGTTGGACTCCGAAAACAAACGGTGTCCAACATGTATGGTATCAAAGCAAGAGTTAGGCTTCGTAAACAAGCTGGACCCAACATATTTGGTATTAGAGCAAGAACATGAATCAATGATATTTAAGGAGATTTCATGGGAATATGCTCATGTTTCATGATTTCACAAGAGTTGGATTCCTAAAAAAAGCGGGATCCAACATGTTTGGTATGAGAGCAAGTGTTGGATTTCGGAATCAAGCGGGATCTAGCATTGATAGTATCAGAGCAAGTGTTGGACTCTAGAAACAAGCGGGGTCTAACATATGTGGCATGAAAGCAAGAGTTGGGTTCCGGAATCAAGCGGTGCGCAACATAATATTAGTAATAATCACATCAACAATCACATTGAAATCAAAACTATACCTTTTTAGACCCTCACCAGGATTTTACTCAATGCACTTAAGTGTTTAGGGTGAAAGTGTCAAGACTCTCAATCAATGAATAGTAGAATTCTTACCATAGGCTTGCAGCAAAATCAAATCCCCACCACTTATGTAAAAACTAGAAACAAAAATCAAAAGGTCTTTATATAGGTTGTAATGGGGCTTATGTAAAGTATGAATGGGCTAATAAAAAAGGTTGAATTGAAGGACATTTATTACAGTAAATAATACAAGATTTTTTTACAAAACATACATAAGTCCTTTCAATGTAACTCAATCGGTACTGCTCACTTTTTTTTAACAATAAACATTTAGTACCACAATTCAAGAAGTATTGGACCTTTCACAAATTTCAGGTCTCAATAAATAAATAAAGTAAATAAACTTCAAGGTTCAACTTAATAAATAAGTCTTCAAAGAAAAATCAGAATAATATTAATATGTGGTTTTAATCAAGAAAAAATGCTAAGGGTCAACTTGATTATTCCTAAAGGTTAATCTTTTGGGTATGGTAAAGTCAACAAAAAAGGCTTAAACAAGTTGGTTAATCTAATTTCCTTTATCATGTTAATGCTTCTAATTTAACAAATATGGTCTCAACATGCACAAGTTCCAAAATTATTCTACGATGCAATGATAACACACATGAAAGAATAACAAGAGCTTTAAAAAATTATGAAAATTTGCTCTTGGGCTCAAAAACTCGCAAAAAAGAATAAGTGTATGTGTGTAAGTACTATGAAATTTCATTCAACTTGAAAATTTCAATGATTATGAAAAATATGACTTAAAAAACTAATTTCATCCTAACCATCATCCTTTTGCGTACCAATTCAAATTAATGTTCAACAAAAATGTATAGTATTAAAAGACAAACCTTAATTAATTCAAGACATCATTTAATAGAAGTTATAATCAGGATTATAATAAACTTGAAGAATTCAGTTAAAAATTCAGAGTTTGGTTAACCCATCCCCGCACTTAAAATTGGACATTGTCTAATTTACAGAATACAATTAAATATGCAAGTGAAAGGTTTGGTACTTTCCTGATTGTGGCAATTTCTTAATTTTTAATCCATTCGATGTTAACTTAACCTTGGAAAAATAAAAGAAAATGAAAGGATAAAAAGAAATAAAGGAAATAACAATATAAATAACATAATTGAAAACAATCAAACAATAAAAATGAAATAAAAATATGAAAGTAATATAACAAAAGAAAATTCTAAATCTTGGGTTGTCTCCCAAGGAGCATTTAGCTAACGTCTTTAGATTAACACATTTGAACATGCAGAATATAAAGACGACGCATCTGAACTTGCAGAATAATTTATATATGTTTTAATTGTGCAACTTTAAATTTTAATCTATAACGTAATGATCCTCACACATAATCATTAAAACACATAACGATCTATTCCTAAGTGATAATTATGCTCATTTTCTCCAAGATGTTTAACTTGTATAAAAAAATAAAAAATTTAAAACCTGATTTAAAAAAACATAAAATAAAATAAATTCAAAATCATGGGTTGCCTCCCACGCATCGCTTCTTTTATCGTCGCTAGCTCAACGTACTTCTTTCGCTCAATCTGGTTCAAGTGATTCATGTGATTGTAGCGTAATCATAGGCTTTATAAGTTGTATGTAAGCTAACTAACTGTGCTTTCTATCACCTTTCTTCCTTGGTTTATTCTTCTTATTATTCTTTTGAATTTGTGGCTTCTTTGGTGGATCCTTGCGAGTGGAGTCCTGTAAAAATTCTTTACAATTTTTTGTTATCTTGATTACGCCCTCCAATTCAAAGAGACTTTTCTTACCATCATATACCTTAAATGAAATCCTTTCGTCCTCGACTTTCACAGTTAACTTGCCTCTGTCAACGTCTATAAGAGGATTGGTGGTAGCTAAAAATGGTCACCCAAGGAAGATGGGTATTTCTATATCCTCATCTATGTTCAAAATGGTGAAATCAGTTAGGAAGGTGAATTTTTCTACGTTGTTAGTGTTAATTCACCTAATTCTGTTTTCTTACTTGAAGTATAAGGCATCAGATTAAAGCCAACTACTAAGTCCACACAAGCCTTATCGAATTTAACACTACCAATAGTACAAGGAATATAAAAATTCCCTAGGTTAGCATGCTTCTATGGTAGTGTTGCTAGTTCATTGGAGCTCTTCTTACTTGACTTTTCCTTCTCCAACTTCTTCGGTTCCTCTCTGTTTGATGAGATATCTTCCTATAATTTGGAGCTCTTGGTTCTATGCGGAAGGAGTTTATCATAAGGAAATTCTTCTTTGAGTTTCTTCAATAAGCCAATGACATAATCTAACTCTTCTTCCATTTCTTTTTTCTTGGGTTGCATAAGGATCAGAATAGAAGGTTGAGATTCCTTGCAAGGCTTCTTCGCACTGGACCAGGTGATTGCCATTATCTTTTCCCTCGGATTTATTTCAGTTGTGCTTGGCAAACTACCATTAGGTCTCTCCACCACTAATTTTGCTAGTTGATCAAATTTTATTTTCAAATTTCATATGGATGCTTCTGTTTACTGATGATTTGCCCTTGAATCCTGAATAAGTTCCAATTTCATCTCATCCATACTCAGTTTCCTTAGTTGTGATGTTCGTGCTTAAAATCATGTTGGAGGGTTGTTCCTTTGCTGTCCTTGATTTCCCTATGAGAAGTTAGGGTGGTTTCTCCATCCTGGATTGTACATGTTGCTATAAGGGTTATTTTGGTTTCTTGGAATGTTACCCAAATAGTCTAAATGTAGGGGTTGATTTGATTGACAATCTTGTCCTAGATGATCTAACCCACATGATTTTCACTGCATCACTCTTCCCTATAAAGCCATAGTAATGTTGTCTATCTTTGTTTGGGGCTTCCACTTCACTCACCAATCTCGTTACTACATCTACTTCGTATACTCCAGATGGCCTATTAGTGGTTCATGCTCTAGCTGAGCACCATTGGTAGTTATTCATAGTCATGTCCTCTATCAACTCTTAGGCTACTTCAGGTGTCTTATTATTCAGTGTCCCTCTAGTTGCTGCATCAATTGAAAGCCTCGTATTCTGATTTATCCCATTATATAATGTTTGGATTTGCATCCATAGACGTAAATCTCTCCCAAGTGTCATTCCTTAGCTTCGCAATCTTCGTAAGAGGAAAGTATTTCAATAAAAAAAATTTCGGCAATTGATCCTAGGTGATAAGTGACGAATGTGGCATAGAATTGAGCCACTGCTTTGCTTTTCCTTTCATAGAGAAAGGAAATAGACATAGTCTAATGGTGTCATCGTTCGCTACATTTATTTTGAAAGTATCGCAAATCTCTAAAAATTTAGAGATGCGCACGTTAGGATCCTCATCGCAGAGTCCCTCAAATTGGACTGATTGTTGCACCATCTGCATAAAGCTCGACTTGATCTCAAAGTTATTTGCTTGTATAATTGTTCGCATGATGTTGGATTTTGTGCTATTTAAGTCTAGCCTAGCATAGTCGAACACTGTTTATGGTTAGTCCACCATGTTACATTATCCTTTCGATTCTACGTGACCTTCCAAGTCCTATATTCGACGATCTAATTCAAACTCCCTAAGGTTTGTTTTATGACGATTCCTACACACAATTCTTTCTATCTCAGGATTGACATCAAATAAGTTTTCAGTATTGCTTTAGGTTATAAACTGACCTATAATCTAAGCCTAAACTAAGGAAATAAACTAACTAACAAAAAATAAATTAAATAATTAAAGTAAAAACAATCAATTAAAGCAAAACAAATTAAATAAAAACAAATAATTAAAGCAAATAAACAAACAAAAAGAAATGAATAGATTAATAAAATTCAAGTCTTCCTAATATCATCGTCCCTGAAATCAGTGGCAAAAACTTAATTGGAATATTTCATGAGTAACCAAAATTTAATACCACCAGTGCATGGTGTAGTTATAACTATTATCGGCAAATACAGATCGATCCTACAAGGACAGTAAGTACTAATAATTACTATTATTTTATTATCTAGCCTACATATTGATTGTGGTAATAATCTAGCCTACATATTGATTGTGGTTGAATTAATGAAACTAAAATTAAACAATTAAAGTAAACAAGCAGTATGAATTAAAGCAAGAAATTGGTGACACTAAATTAATTACCGATATCAGAAAATTAGTACCTAGGCTTCACATCTGCCTAAAGCATTAACCGATTGAATATTAGTCATGCAATTATGTTGTCGATTAATTAGACCGTGGAGATTCCTAAGGTATGCTAGTAGCTAACCTTGAGTCTACTAATAACTAATCCTAAGGTCCCTAACAAAATTACTCAGGTTAAAACTTATAGGATTACGCTATCGTATTATGAATCCCTCTATTAGGTTTAACCATAATCCAGAAGATTTATATTGTCCTATCTCTAAGATTGAAAGAAACTCTTCCAATTATCGTAGACCTATTCAAACCTAGGATTTCTCAATCGTTAAGCACGAAATCAACTAAAATTTAGATTAATAGATAATAAATAAAACAGATAATTGGATCTCAATAATCAACAAACACAATTACATTCTTAAAAGAATCAAATCATGTCAAAGTATTCAACTAGGGTTCATCTAACCTAGATACTAATAGAAAATTTAACTATACATTGAAAAACACGAAATCATATCCATATAAATAGAAAATAGAATAGAAAACATTGGAATCATAATTCTAAATCTCCCTAATTGTTCTCCATTGCATATTCTAACAGTGCAGACGTTTAATCTTGTGTTCTAATGGATCTGTCAATAAAAATCCCATGTCTTTCGCTCCTTAAGCTCCAAATCACCTTAGAACTACCTTGAACCTCTAAGAATGATGCTAGTTGTTTCCTCCCTTTTTTCCTATGAAACGTCGAATTTATGTGAAAAACTAAAATTTTGGATTATACACTGTCATGTGCACAGCCGTGCATGGGAGCATGCATAATTGGAAATTGCAGGATATTGCGAAAGTGCTCAAGCGTGCAAAAGTGCATAACTGTGCACTCCTTCCAGATTGTTAATTTTTTTTATTATGCCACATTTTCATCTAAATTCCTCTCCTTTAAATCCATGAAGGAAATTATCATCTGTAAATACATTAAAAGCATATTAAGCACCAAATATATAATAAAAGTATAAAATATTAAACAAGAATACATTGAATATGGGGTAAAAATATAGTCAATTAACCATTTATCACAACTGATCAAGCAATCAAAAAATCTACATCTGGTTGTTTTACTTTTATTGAAGGAAATCTTGTAACTTATAAAAACAAGATGCAAAAGGTTGTTGCAAGGTTAAGTGCATAAGCTAAGTTTTTATATATGGCTCATGGAATATGTGAATTATTATAGATTAAGCATGTTCTATCAAATTTGGAGATTGATAAATCTTTATTGTGATAATAAGGCTGCTATTGAGATTGCACAAAATCCTTTACAACATGATCGTACTAAATATGTTGAAATTGACATACATTTCATCAAGGAAAAGTTAGACCAAAAGATTATTCAGTTTCTATATGTCATGTCCAAAGATCAATTTACTTATGTCCTTATAAAGGAAGTTTCAGAAACAACATTTCATAATGTGATTGGCAAGTTTGGCATGCTGGATATTTATGCTCCAACTTGAGGGGGAAACGTGATTTGTTGATTTGTTGTATATATAAGGATAATTATAGTCTGTCATACTAGATAAACATAGGAGAAATATTTTAGGGATTGATTAAGTAATTATAAAGGTCTATTACAGTTTTTCTTAGAATATAATTCTATCTAGAGTGCAATTGTATCTCTATATATGTTGCCTCTATACGAGAGAAGAATGTACTACAATTTTTTTTACCTTAAAACACTATTGTTTTACATTTCTTCCAACACTCCACTTCATGAAGGGAAACTTTTATACTTTCTTACATATATGCTCATTCAGGAGCAACAAGGAACTATGAATGGTGCCCTTAGTGTGAATCTAAAGTTGTAGTTGCCAATGCCACATAAACAACAGGAAGTTTGAACTGGGATGGGGGTGTTATGTTTTATGGTCACATACTACCTTGAGGTTTTATTGAAAACATTTAAAAAATAAGAATAATAAATAAAAATGATATAATTAAAACATAAATATTTTGGATCTTAAAAATTAATACAAATATTTTATAATTCCTTTTCACAAAATTATATTTATTTATTTATTTCAGTCAAAACTTCTAGAAATTTAGGGATAAAAATTATCAAGATTTGTTTTACTTTGTTTCTTACCTCTGTAACTCTTTAGCCAATTTTATTGCAGTTACTTTAATTTGTTGAAGTTTTTGTTTAAGCTTTTAAGATAAAAAATATTTAAGATAAGAAATAATATATCATTTCTCCTACTCTTCTCCTCCTAACTTTCTTCTTTCTTAATCTATTATCTCTTGTTATTCCCTTTTTTCCTACTTTACTTTATTTTTTTAGAATGATTTTGCCTCTGACCTGTGAAGCTTTTCTACCGCTTTCACAAAGTACCTCCTTCATCTTTTTCCTTGCAACTATTCACTCTCTCGTGATTACTTTCCTTGTGTAAGCTGAACATTCAATAATATCATCTCTCTAACTCCAGGGAATCAGATGAACTTAGCATTAGGTCTTATGATATGCTACTCTTTCTTTAGTTCTCCATTACTGTCCTCTCAATATCTAAATGATAATGTTCTAAGTAAAATGTACCTTAACTAGGACTTAATTCAAAAGTTAATATCCATATAACCTTGAACTCAAATGTGAACTCATACATAGAATAATGAATATCTTAATACTTAATAAGTATCAGATATCTAAAATACTAAACATCTTCAACATAATATCCATATACATTGACTTAGAACAAACCTTCTTTAAATCCAATAAAAGTTGTTTTTGGCCTATCGTATACTCAACAAAGGAAAATACGAATTATTGTTCTCTCTATAAGCAATATGTCTCTACATACTTCTATTGAATAAGACAACTATACTCCGGTTATCCTCCTTGCAAGATGATAAATCCATAAACATTTCTAAAACAAACTTTTTGAATTCATTATGAAAGTGAATCTTTCAATGTCTCATAATCTTTTAGCTATACGTCAAATGTATTAATAAAGCACTAGTTCCAATTGGATGTATTGTCATGAAATTTGAACCTTTTAAATTTTATCTTACTCCCACTTCTTATCTTTATAACCATTCTCCTATAACTTTACATTTGAAAAGAAAATTTTGGTTAATGTTATCTATAAGATTATATCCATCCTTTTAGATATGTCAATTAGAATGTTTGTAGGTAAGTTGTTGTACTAAGGATAACAATAAAAGAAATAAATATTGCATCATACAATATCTTATATTGTATCTTCCTTTCTCAAGCAAATTCATACTATTATGGAATTTAGTTGTGGAAGTTTTTACTACACAATATAGATAACCAAAAAATTTTTAATCTCATTTATCAATCTTATCGAAGTGATTTAGTATTCTCATTGCTTAATTTCTACTTAAATTTAAATAATTAGAAAATTTTAGAAATTTAAAGCAATATTTCATTTAATAAATATGAATTTATCATATGAATTCGTTAGTTAATTTAATGAAATACATGTGTCATCCTTTTATGAATTGTTATTAAATCCAACACATCATATGTATAAAATTTAATAATTCAATACCATCATCATCCTTTCACCCAAATTTGATTTGGTTATTTTCAACACAATAAGTTTCACACGATTCATTATCAAAAGAACACATATATCTTTGTGTGATAGCCTATTTTCCATACTAACAATTAGAACCCTACACATGGCCATATCATTGAGAATTCATGAATTGAATTTCATTCACATACATATCATTAGCATACACACATGAATTATGAACTAGTACACGTCCAAAGATAATGTATGCACTGAATTGATATATTTGGGGTATGAAAGGTGATCGCGGCTCGTCGTTCGATCCTAGAATCGATCCTTGAAAACCGGTCAAAAATAATTTATACCAAGGATTGCAGC
>JANZLH020403171.1:0-10337 GCA_026770325.2 Erythroxylum fimbriatum
TTGGTTGGCTTTTAATGGCTCTAACTAACTACTTAACTAACTTAGTTCACTTCTAACTTCAAGCTAACTCTTCTTTCAAATTTCAATTTCTAATTTCTGATTCTTCCCCAACAATTCTAACTAAAGACCCAATTCTAACATAAAAATTAAACCAGCACAATATTACACAAGCAATCAATTAAACAATTAGGCAAATTAGAAAGAAAACAAGGTCTAACAAAAGTTCACACTTATGATATATCAATGAAAAATCTTGCCCACACTTGGACAACACATTGTCCTCAATGTGAGAAAATAATAAACACACATATAAAAATAACAAAAAACATCATAAAGAAAAGGTAATATCATGAAACCCCGTTAAGGTGACCGAGGTGGTCATGGTTGGACAACACAATACATCACTATCGTTGTTGTTCTTGTGTCATATCCTTCAATAGTTTTTTATTGTACAAAACCACATTAAGGACCTTCTCCCAACCTACCTCTTCATTATCCTAGGTCTCTTCACTAGTTGAGCCTTCATTTTACGGATGAGGTTATGCGGAGCTTAAACTAGCCTGCCCTATCCTATGTTTTACTTGTGTTTTGGAGGCCCATATGATCGAATGCCAAGATTTCAGCTCAAAGACCTATATGATCGACTGCCAAGATTTCATCTCGCCTTAAATGTGTATGATTAAAAAACTCAGGAAGAACAATTGTTATTCCATCAACATTCACACCATAATACACAGCAAGGGGGTGACAATATAACCCATACCAAGATGGTTACTTTTCTTTTTAAGGGCAATATCTATGGATTGAAAAATATGGATCATCGTGTTTTTCAATTATATTCAACCTAGGAAATCCAACAATTTCTTTCATAACATCATAATTCAAATGATATGCTTAACTCCCCAATTGAAACAATGCCTCAGTCAAATCCCACGACTCAATGTATAAAGTAATATAGAATTCAAAGGTTAATTCTTCATATATACCATAATTAAATTTGATAAATTTGTCCCATTAAATATTATTACTCAAATTCTCAACCTTATCCTTCAACCCAAGATTATCTAAAATATCAAAATCGAAATATCTAGGTGCACTAACAATTCTAGATCGAAGGGTTTAGAAGCAAATACCTTCTTCTTCTAAGTAAATTAGAAAAGGAGCTCTAAAGTCCACAACCCTATTTTGTGTACCTCTCTTGTTATTTGTGTTTTTTATTTAGGATGGGAGTGTTTAGCACTTTGTTTAATTCTTGGGGCCATAAGTAAGTGTAAAACTGCAAAAATAAACTAAGAACACAACAAAATGCACCAACAACACCTAAAAACGTGAATAAAGAAAAGTAGCACCAAATCTTGTAGAAACCACTAAAAGAATGCAAGGTTTGTTTGCAACTACAAAATATATGTTAGAGGAATTAAAATCTGGTTGAAAATGTAAAAACTAAATGAAAATCTAAAGAGAAGTGTAGAGAGAAGTGAGAGAGATATGTAGTGGTGGCTAAAGCCTAGAGAGAGAAGTGGTGTGTGTAAAATGAGAAGAAGGATGAATATAAGGGGTTAGGGTTAAAGAAGTAAGGGTAAAATGGGGTTTGGAGGGTGAAATTCATTTGTATATACACGGTATGTGATCTATTATCATCGTGCACCTAGATGTCATGAACATGAAAAAAGCTATTTTTGTGCCATGCACGATGGTGACATGGGAGTCACAATCGTGATATAGTGACTTTTGTCACCCGTGTCCCGTTTCATCATTTCTTCATCATCTAACCTCCGAGCTTGCTTCTTTAACACATATTAACTTCAAAAACACGAATTTGAGCCATCCAATCCACTTCAAAATTATTGAAATTTAAACAATCCTAACTACCATGATTTCCCTAAGTTATAGTAATTAGCTTAAACATTCGTCATCTGAGATGTTATTAATCATTGGAAAAGAAAGAAATTACTTCCCTTTCTTTTGAGAGTACTCCTTCGAGATACAATTTGCATCAATACCTACTCCCTTTGAAGGTTTCTTTGCTCGAATTTTCTAATTTGAGAGCTCCACATGTGAATACGTGGGTTACCATAAAAGGTCCCCTCTATTTTGATTTGATCTTCCTTGGAAATAATTTCAACCTCAAATTACAAAAATGTGCTCCTCCATCACTTATTATTATTCTTGGCATTCTAAATTGGTTGAGTAATCTTTTAATGAGTTTCTACATAACTTTTCCATTGTTCATTGGAGTTGCCATAGCTTCAACCCATCGTCATACGTAGTCCACTCCTACTAAAATGTACATGTTCCCCATGGAAGATGGGAAAGGCCCCATAAAGTCAAGTCCCCACATATTGAAAACTTTGACTTCTAAGATGTTAAATAAGGGCATCTCATCTCTTTTTGAGATGTTCTCCACTCTTTGACATTTGTCGCAATGTGCCACAAATTCCTAAGTATCTTTAAATAGATGCAGCCAATAAAATCCACATTCGAGTACTCAAACTATCTCCTTGTTCACGCCATAATGCCCAACATACCTAACTTCGTGACATTACGTCAATATGTTTGACATCTCCTCCTTCGAAACACATCTTCTTATTAGTTTCTTAACATACGTTTGATATAGGATTGGGTATTCTCATAAATAATGGGCACACTAAGATAAGAATCGCTTTCTCTTTTGATAAGATAATTCGAAAGGAAGCCTACTACTAGCAACAAAATTTGCTATATCGGCAAATCATAATGTCACTTGTTGTCTTAACATCAGGGTTTTATCGGAGAATCTCTCATTAATTTCGTCACTCTGCTCAATTTTCCCTCCTTCCAAATGTGATAAGTGGTCTACTACCACATTCTCTACTCCTTTCTTATCTTATATTTCAATGATAAATTCTTGTAATAGTAGTACCCATTGAATAAGCCTCAGTTTTGCGTCCTTCTTGGTGAAAAAAATACTTAAGTGTGACATGATCTGTGAAAATGATCACCTTAGAGCCTAAAAGATATGACCAAAACTTATCACATGTATATACCATTGCTAGTAACTCCTTCTCAGTGGTGGTGTAATTGAGTTGTGGCCAAGTTAATGTCTTGTTTGCATAGTATACTGCATCCAACTTCTTATCCTTCCTTTGGCCCAACATATAACCCATAGCTTGGTCACTAGAGTTGCATATGACTTCGAATGGAAAGGATCAATCTGGTTACGTTAAGATTAGTACTGATATTAATGCCTCCTTTAATCGGTAAAACAGAGATAATCAATTATCATGAAAATGAAAAGTTACTTCCTTAACTAGTAAGTTTGTCAAAGGTCTTGCAATTTGCGAGAAGTCCTTAATAAAATGGTAGTAGAATCCAACTTGACCTGAGAATGCTTGCACGCCTTTAACATTGATGGGTGGTGGAAGCTTCTCTATGATCTCCTTCTTTACTCTTTCAACTTCAATCCCTTGGCATGATATTTTATGTTCTAACACTATGCCTTTGTGCATTATGAAGTGACACTTCTCCCAATTTAGTACTAAATATGATTCTTCACATCTTTGGAGTACTCTGTCCAAATTAATCAAGCACTATTTAAAAGAGTCTCCAAAGAATAAAAAGTCATCCATAAATACTTCCATAATGTCCTCGATCATATATGCAAAAATAGACATCATGCACCTTTGAAATGTAGCTAGAGCATTGCAAAACCTGAAAGGCATCTGTCTATATGCAAATGTACCATAAAGACATATAAAGGTGTTCTTTTCTTGGTCCTTAAGATAGATGAATATTTGATTACATCCCAAGTAACCATTTAGGAAGCAATAGATTGAGTTACCAGCCACTCTCTTGATCATTTGATCTACAAATGGGAGAGGAAAGTGATCATTTTTAGTCATTTTGTTGAGTTTGCAGTAGTCAATGCAAACTCTCCATCCTAGGACAGCTCTTGTGGAAAATAACTGTCCGCTTTCACTCTCTATTATGGTTATACCGTCCTTCTTTAATAAGAATTTTATTGGGCTAACCCATTCGCTCTCAAATATTAGGCATATGATACCCGCGTCAAAAAGTTTCACCATTTCCTTTTTAACCACTTCCTTCGTGTAAGGATTCAACCTTCACTAATGCTCTCTTACTGCTCAACTTTCTTCATGTGAGGATTCAACCTTCGCTGACATTCCCTCACTTCCTAAATATGAACTAAAGTGAGTGTCTTAAACATTTTAAAGGATTAATCAATAAATTTCATGTATTAAATGTATCAAAAATTAAACACATATTAGCTATATACTCCTGTGTCCCTAATAAATTATAGTCGTAAAGATCCATCATCACAGAGAAATTAGTGTAACTTATCCTGGTCATCCATCCCAACATCTTGAACTGAATCATACTCAATCAATCCTAATTATAGCAGTGTTTTTACATGAAGGTTGTGGTGTCTGGACCTTTGATATTGCTCCATCTGGGATTTGGCATTCAATTGCAAAAGGTTGCATCCCTCCTATGGATATACTATAATTTCTCATTTTTTTGGTTAGGAATTTCTATTAGGGTTTCTACATGACCCTTTTCCTCTTTGTTTCTATGTCCACCAATCTCTTGGTGAGACTGGTATATCAGTCATCAGAGGATCCTTAGGTTTTGGAGCCTCATACTACTACAAAGCTGAAGAGGATAGAGCTTTTGAAGATGGTGAAGGTGGTATGGATATCCTAAGGAATCCCACCATCTGCATTAAACGTGATCCATCCATCTATCATGTGCCTCTTGTCTCTCCATCTGCTCTATCAGTGCTATCCTGTTTACTCAAATAGTGCATTAGAATCCTAAGATCTGCCTTATGTACTTCTTTAGTTGAGCTATCTTTAGTTGGCCATTGCGTCCAAGTGTTGTGGCACCATGGCAATCCTACACTAGCCTCCTTACACTACTTCTCCCATTTGGGATGATGGTAAGCCCTGTATTGGTGGTTGCTTTACTATATTGGGACAATCCTTATTTATTTTTGAATCTGTCTATTATTATGAAAGCCCAGTCAGTTGATAAATAGCTCCTGTTAGTCCCTGCCTCCTATGTACCATGTGCATATTCTTTATGACATCTAAATTAAAGAAATCATGGTATCGAGTAGCCTCATCAATGGTAGCCTCCTAAAGACTCCCATCCTCCTTGCTAATCATGACATATATGGCCCAATGTAAATAATCCTATCTTCTTTTCTTCACTATAATACCTGGAGACTTAGGTTAAGCCATGCCCCAAGTGAATTGGCGTCCTTTAGCTCATACTCCACAGGTAGAAGACATTTAAATTGCCAACAACTTTGAAGCTGTCACCCCTCACTTAGTGTATAACTCAGAATCTCTTAAATGTATCTAAGTACATGGTGTCTAAAAGTGCACGCTTTAGATTTGTTGGGTTTGTACTCATCATCCTTATTGATGTGCGCCAGACATCTCGAGGACACATTCAGTATAAAAAGTCTATTCAAAAGGCTATATACTCTTGTGTCCCTATGAACTCTTGGTCTCAAATACCTATTATCACAGAGAAATTTATGTAACTTATCTTGATCATGTCTCCTAACTTCCTGAATTGAATCATACTCATTGAGAAAATAACATTTATAAGTACGAACAAAAACTTTTCCCTTTACCTGGTTCGTATGCTCACTACATTATGAAATTGTGAAAACATTACAATTTAAATTTAAAAATAGAAATTAAATTAAACTGAAACTAACGTAATAAAAATAAAATAAAATAAAAAGTTAGAAAATTAAACAAATGACAAACTTGATAAAAATTAGAACATGCAATTAACCAATAAAATTAATCTAAAAGTGCAATTACTAATGCAAATCCTAAAATTAGAAATTCAATTATAATATAAAAATTAAACGTATGCAAAATAAAATTAACACCTAATTCATGTAAAATACAAAATTGGGTTGAAATTAAACTAGAAAATAACATCTAATTACTAGAAAAACAACAAATTATTCCTAATTTAAGAAAAATCATAACCATTCCTCGTATAGTGAGAAAAATCGTATACCTCAAATTCTCCTTAGGATGTTATAGATTCACATCTAAATCTAGCTTGATAAGCTTTGTAAATTCATTTAATATTTCCTTGACTTTATATAATTTCCTCATTAACTAATAAGATTTAAACCCTTCCACCTCATTTTATTAGCTGCTCCTTACTATATCATCAAATCCTTGTCTTCCAGTCAAGCAGTTAAAAATTCTAAAGGGAGCTTTACTCATTTTACCACTGTTTATACCATGTAAACCCATCCATGAATGATCAAATCATCTACTTTCACGTTGATGTCCTCCTAAAGCTTAGCTCTTTGGAAACCATGATTTGATGTATATATTATGTAAAGTTTTATTCTTACTGGAGCATCCTAGAATTCACAAGTAAGATGAATGACCTGATCAAAGATGAAGAAAATTTGCACATTAGCTCTTTTAGAATTATAAGCAATGATAATCCAACTATGTGATGATATAAATGGTTAGAATATAGTTTCCTTTTAGTTCCCCAAAAACCAAGACAACTTTGTAATTAAGGTATTTTATTTTTATTTCTAATAGACCAAATACAACGTACTTTCTCTAATAATAAATCCTTTACATATTGTTTTTTAAAGGTAATTCAACCCTTTTATATTCCAAAATAAGAAATTCATGTATCAGATTAGGTGAGATTTTTGGGATCTCTCATCCTGTTATTTCCTCTAGATGTGGCTAATCTTTTTTTGCTTTCTGTAACTATCTTAAATTCCTAGTCTTTTCCTTTATCTACATCTACCCCACCCTCTATGCTTATAATTGTATCATCTTATATTTAAGTAAACTCGTTAGTAGCATGCTCTTTAGTAGCCACCTTTGAGGTCTATTAATCTGTATTGTTCAGAGATAGAGCCTTAAAACCATTCTACTCCACCACCACAATTTTTACTAGCATCTCCCTATGTCTCCATATCTGTGTTAGATTTCCCATACCCTATAAGTTAATTGTAAGATCCAAAAACAAACAACTTACTTATTGGTTTTTAAAATTTATTACAAGTTTGAGGTTTCCAAGGGTAGGAAATTTGGATTTCCACCTCGGTTAACTCTCTATCCTACCCCAGCTTCATCACTGGCAACACTTCAGGAAGCTCACTATCCTTTTGAATCTCCACACATATCTTAGCAGAATAAATTCTTTACATTTGAGTAGGTTGAGATTCCATGGTCAAAGGTTTACCTATTCAGCTAGGAAAGTAGCTTAAACCTTCCAAGGTCCAAAAGTCCAATGGTATATTGTAGAATATGACCCATTATTGGAATTGAGTTGATGCTACCACGATCCAAACTCATCTCTAGCCTCCATTTTTCTAAGAACATAAGCTACCTTCAATATGCTAGGGCCCTAGTTCTAGTATTTTATTTAGGTTGTAGTCATTGGAAAATTTGCAAATAAAGGTATCCTCCTCAGTAAGCATGGCTTTTTTTAGCCCTTCCTTGCCCCACGTGTCCAAAGCCCAAGCTTGTACCTATGGGAAAGAGGATCTTTTACTCAAAAAATAACCCAATAGAGCAGAAGACCAGATCGTAGCTCCAGTATTCAAAATTTCCTTTGAGGGGTTAAGATCCCATCCACCATCACACCTTTATTATGTGTTAGCCTATTATTCACAGATGCAACTGCAACTGTAGACTTTCATAAGTTATTGGGAAGTTTTGAATCTCCTTTTTATATTTGCGTAATGCTCCCATAAGCTTTGGAAATGGAATTTCTGGAATTGTGCAGATCTGGAAACTCCTCCCTAAATTGCTTATTGACTACATCACTCCTTTCAACTAAGTTCCCTACTATATCTTGGTCGCTTCCCCTCCTCACATTGTGTTCATGCAAGTTTTCCTGCATCTGGAGGAGCCTACAGCTTTTACCAGAAAACTTTTAAAATATGGAAAGTTGTTGGGGTTAGTTATGTAAATTTAGTAGTGAGAGGTCATAGTGATTTTTTTTTAATGAGAGGTCAAAAAACGTCATCTTAATTTTTTGGGGGTGAAAATCCCTCAAGTCTGATAAAATACCTAAAATTTTGAGTAAAAATCCAGTAAAATGTGTGGAATAACTTACTTAGGTGTCAAAAATCAAGTAGAAAACACTAAGCTAGGATGGAGAAAGAAGAGTTGCAAGACATGTGGCAGAGAAAGAGAAAAAATGAGAGAAAATAAAGGGTAATACAATTTTTTAAGTGATGATGTGGACTTAAACGACTATGTAACTGACCATGTAAGTCACAAATGTGTGAAATTATAAAGGACATATATGTAACAGTCGGTTCCAAAACTAATGAGAGTTAAAGTGTTAGATTACTTAGTCATATGAATTACATCATATTAGAATGAATTTGGTACATTTAGGATATGAATTACACATAGGAGATTTCATTTTATGGTGAATATCCTATGTGTGTGACCCATTAGGTTCCCAGTTATCTTGGCCACTTAAATTAACAATTAAATTAAGTAAGTCAATAGTGGTATCTAGCAACACGTCATGACCCCTAATTGACCGGAAAGTCAATAGTTTGATTACGAACCCTTTCATATGTAATTTTGCCATGCAATTCATCCTTTCACCATCTCTACCCCACTTGGTTCAGAGTATAGTTAAAGTGTCAACTCCTACTAGACTGACTACATCACATCTAGTCCAAGTGATATATCTTATCCTGAGGATCTCATTACTCTATGTATCATTGAAGACTCTCTTCATGACATATATATGCTCTGGCCAGAGACTCCCTAGTAATGACCCCAACAAGAGGTCATGGGTATCATCTCCTTCTATCAGGAGCGGTGAATCCTTTATTGGCTACTCAATTACCTCTGAATACCTCAAGTTGTACCGAATCACCACCCTATGAGTAACCCCTGAAAGGCACTGATGAATGGAGTCAAAGCACAGGATCAGTATTCGAGGCATCTTTAAGCACCTCAAGTCAAAAGAAACTTACACCATTGCTATGATGATACTATCATTGACACTGGAATAGAATATCCATATGATTGTCTCATAGTAGGTTAATCTAATGTACTTACTACCCTTAGTAAGCATCCACATGTTAACTCTAAACAACTCATGTCTATAGCTTATGAGATCTACTACTTGATCCAATCAAGGAGTATAACCTGTGTTAGTCTATCCAGATTAATGATATCCCATCTCATTAATCTTATGACTAGGGAAAGTTTAGATACTAACATAATTACTCATGATTGGAATCTCATTACCATGATCTCATCATGATTTCCTCCATGTAATGTTTTGTATCAAGGACTTCATTAAATCAATTTAAGATCAACATCAAATCTATAAATGTATGAACATTGAATAATGAAAAATGCCTTTATTTATTTTAAAAAATGATTTGTGCAATAAGTGCTAAAGGTGATTGTCTTTAGAGCAATTCTCTAACATATTATAATTATCCATAAAATAACAACTCTAAATTCTAATAAGATAATTCTCCATTATGGATCAAAACTTATCAATAACATTTCCTTGAAAATTTTACCACTATTTTCACTCTCTTGATTGTTAAGAAATAAAACAATTGACTTACATCAAAAGAAAATCAAAATAATGAATGTTCAATACTTAGAATCAATATACTGATATACACATAATTGTCTCCTCGATGACGATGCACCTCCGAACCAGCATCGGGTGGGTTAGCCCTCCATATTCTCCATCAAGCTCTAAGAATCAGCCATAAATGCCTCCATCATTGTTGAAAACTGACTAGAATTAAAGAAGAATCACGTCTGGTCATTTTTTTGCATACTTTCCATTTGTAACATCCAAGAATGAAGAAGAATAAGTTGTTTTCCACTCTTCTTCTTGAAGAATAAAGAGGAATAATGAAGAAGGATTAGCTACTGTCCACTCTCCTTTGCTCTAGTCGTCCACACATCCTTGTTCCAACCCTCACCGAGATCATGTTTATGATAAAATAACATCTAAGTGTTGTCTTGATTCTTTTCTCTTTTTAGCGGCCACTCACTCTTTTATTCCCTAACCCACACTCACCTTTTGCTTCAGCCCTCACACACTCCTTTTCCCTAGCCCTCACTGTTAGCCCCTGAAAATTTTTTATTTTATTTGAGCATGATTAGATTAATTAGAGTCTTGATAGAATAAATTAAGTTATCATTAATCAAGTATGATAGCATTAATGAGGTTAGGTGGTAAGAAGTAATGAAATTAAATGTGTTAGTTGGGCTTAAGTTGAGAATAGAAGAGGAATAGCATTAAAAGACTAATGGGCTTGAGGCTTG
>JANZLH020403249.1:0-10332 GCA_026770325.2 Erythroxylum fimbriatum
GATAATTTATTAATAAATATTATAAAAGATAATAAAACAAATTTAATTAATTAAAAATAATTTATTTTTAAAATTTATAAAAATATGTAATTATCATCGGTAGTAAAAATGTAGAATCAAATAACTCCATAAATAATCTAAAAATTTTATTGATTTATTTTATTGGTTTGAGTAAGAACAAGTTAGTACCTAAGTTCATAACACCTCTAATACATAATATATACATAATTTATATTCATCTTGTGTATAATTTTAAACTAAAAAATAAAAAAAAATTGGACAGCTGATATTAACATTAATTTTTTTATAAAGGAAAGCTAAATCAAAATTATATAATTAGACGAGAGAAACAGATTTTCGAAGAATCCTCTAATAGGATCATGTGACACTCAATAAGTGTAGTCTCAAAGTAAGTGACGCCAACATCAAAATGACCCGCATACTTAGCAAGGCAGTCAGCGCATCTGTTGCTTTCTCGATATATATGGCCATGAACAACAGTCTAGTTCTTAGTAAACAGTTTATGAATGCCCAGGATTATAAAATTGTGGGAGCCGACTCGGTGCTCTGAGGAGGAAAGGATGTCGATCATCTCTGTGAAGTCCACTTCAAGCTCGATTAGACGATATCCCAAGTTCTACGCGAGGGTCAATCCAGTATAAACTCCCTAGAGTTCTGCTGAGACAGGAGTTCACCGGCCAAGATTTTGAGTAAATCCACTCCGCCAAATGCTGTCACTATTTCGGAAAAGACCACCTGCAATGTCAAATTGCACGCACACAAAATAAGTAAACTAAAGCATTATTTTCTATAAATTCTAATTTTTTAATAGCCGATATTGTAATCTTTCCTAGGGTATCATTCCTTTTCTGCTTTTTGTTCCCCACCCCACGTGGGGTAAAGGTGAATTGATCAGTTCATATTTCATCCTTTAGCGACGATGTTCTGATGAATGATAAAGGCCAAGCAGAGCCAGCCAGACGCTTCACAAGTCACCGCACTCCATTAATGAGAACAAGCAAAAGACAACACGTACGGTGTCAGTCAGACAACATATATTTTAATTCCTTCCACCTTTAATACTCGGCCTGTTTTCCCCGGGAACGGATCACTGTTTCTTTAACACATCTGATGAACACGGCAGGAAAAGGAATTAACGTTTAAAATATTTAATTAATATTGTTATAAAATTGATAAAAAAAGTAAGTTAAATTAAAGAATTAAAAATATAATAATAATTTATTAAAAAATTAAAGTTTAATTAAAAATTATTAAATGAAATTTAATTGATTGTTTTTTATTTATAAGAATTTATTAATTTATCAAAATTAACTTATTAATTAATGAAATGATCAGTTTTTAATAATAAGAGTTATAAAAATAAATCAAACAAAAAAGTAAGATGGTCTAACATTTTATTTTATGGTTGAACCAATTCAATCAGTTGCGTTTTTTTTTTTATAATGTGATGATTTAGTCCTTTTTTTTTTCTAAATCAATATCAATATCAATATTGCAATATATCCTTAACTTGTAATTTAATTTAAAACACGGAAATAATATTTAAATTTTTGTAGAGTTCGAGAGTTTTTCAGTGCCTAGCAATTGTCTTGAAGTATATATCTTATGTATTGTTTGACTCTGGCATGTGCATATGTTACATAACTGTTTACGAATAATTTTTGTTTCCAATTACTGTAGAGGGCAGTTCAAGCCTTAATTAAGGTATCGTAATATAGTTACTAAACTAAAGATTAAGCACTAGGTGAACTAATTAGAGTTTTATAGTTATCAGCGAATCTTCCCCTTGTTTTCTTAAAAGGCTGCTTCAGGCCAATGACAATGATCATAGGGAGTCGATGGGGTTTTTGACTGACAGGAAGCAAACTAAAAGACGCTACCCATCCTCTTTTGTTTTAACTTGACAATAATCTGTCCATCTCTTCTGACAATCTTATGAATTATCTGATCCAAGAAGTCCTCGTAAAAGATTCCCATGCACACCATTCTTAAATTACTGCACATACACACCCATGAAAGAAAGAAAAAGTTAAATAAATGACTTCAGTACCATAGATAAACTCTTTTTAAGCTCAGCCACGCTCTGTGTTAATTCAGCCATTGGCTTATAAGTGACTCACTTTTAACTCTTTGATTAAATTGTTAATGAGCTCATACTGGATTATTTCTGAAATGCGTTAGGTTGATGCCAAGTTTTTTTTTTTTTTCTCATTTTCATGTACAGTATTAGGATAATTAATTGAAAGGCTCTTTGAAGGTTGGTGGGTTTTACTTCTTGGATAGCTTCTATCGAGTAGTCAAATATTGTGGCTCATCCCATAATTCTACACCGAGAAATTATAGATTTGTGGGAGGTTGTTTTACTTATAAACAACCCTCTTCCTTTTAGTTTTTGATCATCCTAAACTTGTCTTTACTAAAGACAAAAATTCCTTCTCTCCTTTTGTAATATTTCACTTATATTATTTCATGAAAATAATGAAATATTAATTTAGTAGTGTTTGATAAAGTAGGCATAATTAGTCAAACCTTGTTAAATTAGGATATTTTTATTTATCTATTTAATAGCTATTGTCGGGTATAGTTGTAGTGAATTATTACGTTATTAAATTACATGTCCAGGAAAATTTTGTCTAGAAGGTTGGGTTTTAAGTGTGACCGTTTGTTACCTCTCCAGTCTTTCCTGAGAATTTACCTAGTGTGATATTTCAGTACAATCGTTTACACTCTATTCACCTAGGCAATAGTGCTCAAGGTGAATTTGTTATTTATTATTGGTAGAAATTAACCTGAGTTCCACAATAATAGGTATCAAAGCCAATGTTTTTTCTTAGTATGTACTGTAGTTGCAGTGTGGTTTGATCTTCCACATCTGAAAAGATTTTTCTTAGGCTATTGACATTCTGCATTGACAGCTATTGAATATAAATTGTAGCAGAGATGACAGAAATTAAATATATGGCTTCTACCTTGTCTATTATAACAAGGATTGCTGTGACAAATGCAAGATTTGCAGTGAAGATTTTTGATGGCATGGGTCATTTCGGTATGTGGCAAAGTGAGGTTCAAGATGCTCTTTTTCAGCAAGGTCTTGACATTGCTAGTAAAGAAAAGAAACCAGATGATGTTGAGGAGAAATATTGGAAAACTATAAATCATTTGACATGTGGTACAATTCGATCGTGTCTTTCTAGAGAGCAAAAGTATGCTTTCTCGAAAGAAACTTTTGCATCTAAATTATGGAACACAATGGAGAAAAAATTCTTAAAGAAAAGCAGTCAAAATAAGCTCCATATAAAGAAGAGGCTGTTTTATTTCTCTTATGTTTCAGGTACCACTATAAATGATCACTTCATTAGTTTTAATCAGTTAGTTACTGATTTAATGAATTTGGATGTGATATTTGAAGATGAAGATTTTGCTTTGATATTGCTGGGATCCCTTTCTGAAGAGTTTGAGTTTCATGAAACTACTCTACTTTATGGGAAGGTTGATGTGTCTCTTAGTGAAGTTATAGTTGCTTTGTACAGTCATGAATTGAGAAGGAAAGCAAAGGAAGAACGTACAAGTAGAGCAATAGAAGCTTTGGTAGTTAGAGGCTGTTCACAGAGCCGGACTAAAGGAAAAAAGGGAGATAGAAGTCGAGGCTCAAATTGAGCAAAGATGAATATGCCTTTTCTCAGGAAAAAGGGCACTGGAAAAAGGATTGTCCAAAGCTGAAAAATAAAAACAAACTTAATAAGGAAAAAGCTGTTGCAAATTTGAATGTTGTTGAATGTGAAGATGCAGACTCATATCTTTCATTTGTTGTTATATCCTTAATAAGCCCTTCTAGTCCATGGATGCTCGATTCAAGTTGTAACCATCACATGTGTCCCAATCGGGATTGGTTATCTAATTTTACAGAGCTAGAGGGTGGAGTTATCTACATAACAAATGACAATCCCTGCATCACAAATGAGATTGGTTCAATTTGCTTGAGGAATCACGACGGAACAGCTAGGACTCTGACAGATGTCAAATACATGCCAAGTTTAACGAAGAATCTCATTTTTGTAAGAGTCCTAGAATCAAAGGGCTACATTGTAAATGCAACAAATGGAGTAATGAAAGTCATCTTTGGTGCATTTGTGCTAATGAAAGGAATTCGAAGAAACAACATGTATTATTACCAAGGTAATGCAGTTATTGGAACAAAAGTAGTAGCTTCTAATGATGATCAAGAGCTAGAAGCAGTCAAATAGTGGCACATGCGCTTAGGACATGCAGGTGAAAAATCCTTGAAGATATTAGTAAATAAAGGATTGTTGAAAGGAGTTCGAGCTGCAAATTAGACTTCTATGAGCATTGTGTTAGAGGGAAACAAACAAGAGTGAAATTTAACACTGCAATTCATGATACAAAGGGTATTTTGGATTATGTTCACTATGACGTGTGGGGACCTTCCAAAACAACTTCTTTGGGAGGAAAACCCTATTATGTGACTTTTGTTGATGATTTTTCCCGGAGAGTCTGGGTGTGTACTATGAAGATTATGGATGAAGTGTTGAGAGTTTTCCTCAAATGGAAGAAGATGGTGGAAACTTAAATAGGTAGAAGGATCAAACGTCTTTGTACAGATAATAGACGACAGTATAGAAGTGATCCATTTTTAAAAATCTGCGAAGATGAAGTTATTGTTAGACACTTCATAGTCAAGGATACACCACAACAAAATAGGGTTTATAAGAACTGAACATTGCTGGAGAAAGTTCGGTGTATGTTGTCCAATGCTAGGTTGGGCAGAGAATTTTAGGCTGAGGCTATTACATATGCATGTCATCTCATTAATCGTCTTCTATCAACTGTTATTAGTGGTAAAACACCTTTGAAAAAATGGCTTGGAAAACCTGTTATAGATTATGATTCCTTACATGTGTTTGGTTTCACTACATATTATCATGTTAAGGAGTCCAAGTTAGATCTATGTGCAAAGAAAGCAATTTTCATGGGGATCACCTCTGGTGTGAAAGGATATCATCTTTGGTGCCTAGAGTCAAATAAAATAATCTTCAGCAAGGACGTTACCTTTGATAAATCTACCATGTTAAGAAAGATGAAAACTGAAAATATTGAGTAGACAGATGGTACTCTAAAACTGGTGGAGTTTGAAGGAAGAATTGTTACCCCAGCAAATGATGAAGCAGATGCAGTAACTCCTGTGGTAAAAGAGGAGCCAAATGAAGAAGATGTTTCAACCCAAGAACCTCCACATCAACAATTACCAATTGCATTAAGAAAGCCAAAAAGGAATATTCAAGTACCTGCTCGTTACGCTAATATGGTGGCTTATGCATCTCCAATTGAAATTAATGACTTTCCTACCACTTATAAAGAAGCAGTCTGAAGTTCAGAAGAAGATAAGTGGAGGATAACCATGAATGAAGAAATACATTCCCTTCATAAGAATAAGACGTGGAAGCTAGCTAATCTCTCAAAGAGAAAGAAGGCAATTAGATGTAACCGGGTTTATGCAAAGAAAGATGAATTTCTAGACAAGAATAATGTTCGCTACAAAGCAAGGTTGGTGGCCAAAGGCTATGTTTAGATGGAGGGAATTGATTATAATGAAGTTTTTTCTCCAATTGTAAAACATTCCTCCATTCAAATTTTGTTGGCTTTCGTAGCACAATTTGATATGGAACTAGTTTAATTGGATGTAAAAACTGCGTTTTTATATGGAGACTTAGAGGAGAAAATCTATATGACTTAGCCTGAAGATTTTAAAGTTGTTGGAAAAGAGAATATGGTGTGCAAGCTTGAAAAATTGTTGTATGGATTGAAGCAATCTCCGAGGCAGTGGTACAAGCAATTTGACAAGTTTATGATGGGGCAAAGGTGTATAAGAAGCAAATACGATCACTATGTGTATTTTTTCAAGCTACAAGATGGATCTTACATCTATCTTCTCTTGTATGTTGACAATATACTGGTAGTTTCAAAGAATCTAAGAGAAATTGAGAGATTGAAGATTAAGTTGAATCAGATGTTTCAAATGAAGGATCTAGGTGAAGCCAAGAAGATTCTCGGCATGGAGATAAGCAAAAGTAAGGAATTGGGGAGACTTTGTTTGACTTAGAAATAGTATCTGAGAAAGGAACTAAAACGTTTTGACTTGAATGAAAAGGCAAAGCCTGTTAATACTCCACTCGCTCCTCATTTCAAACTTAGTGCATCTTTGTCTCCAAAGAATGATGCAGAATGATAATACATGTCAAAAGTATCATACGAAAATGTTGTTGGTAGCTTGATGTATTCTATGGTATGTACAAGGCCTGACATTTCACAGGCAGTTGGGGTTGTAAGCAAGTATATGCATGATCCTGGAAAGGAACATTGACAAGCTGTGAAATGGATTCTACAGTACATTTTAAACATTGTAGATGTTGGTTTGATATTTCAGCGGGATAAGCAAAACGGTCAATGTATAGTTGGATATTGTGATTCTGACTATGACAGTGATTTAGACAGGCGTCGATCAACTACTGGCTATGTGTTTATTCTTGCAAAGGCACCATTCAATTGGAGGTCTATCTTACAGTCAACAGTTACTTTGTTGACTACGGAGGCAGAGTATATGGCAGCTACAGAGGCTGTGAAGGAAGCAATTTGGATTTAAGGATTGTTTGGTGAGTCAGGAGTTTGACAGAAGCACATCAAAGTGCATTGTGATAGTCAGAGTGTTATTCTTTTAGCAAAGAACCAAGTTTACTATTCAAGGACGAAGCATATCAATGTTCGTTATCGTTTTGTATGAGAGGTTCTGGAAGAAGGTGGAGTAACAATCCAAAAGATTAAAACCCATTGAGAATCCTGTTGATATGTTGACAAAGGTGTTGACTGTAGTCAAGTTCCAACATTGTTTGGACCTTATCAATATTGCTAAAAATTGAAGATGATGGGCGCTATAAAGCTCATTTGAAGACACTGCTAAAGATGAATTTTTTGAGAGATTTTGAAAAAGTGGAATTCGCCAAGGTGGAGATTTGTTGAGTAGTCAAATATTGTGGCTCATCCCACAATCCCACATTGAGAAATTATAGATTTGTGGGAGGTTGTTTTACTTATAAAACAACCCTCCTCCTTTTAGTTTTTTATCATCCCAAAATTGTTTTTCCTTAAGAAAAAAATTCCTTATCTCCTTTTGTAATATTTCACTTGTATTATTTTCTAAAAATAGTGAAATATTAATTTAGTAGTGTTCGAAGAAGTAGGCATAATTGGCCAAACCTCGTTAAATTCTTATATTCTTTATTTGTCTATTTAGTAGCTATTTTCGGGTATAGTTGTAGTGAATTATTATGCTATTAAATTACATGTCCAGGAAAATTCTGTCTAGGAGGTTGGGTTTTAAGTGGAAAGTTTGTGACCGCTCTAGTTTTTCCTGGGAATTTACCTTGTGTGACTTTTTAGTAAAATCGTTCCAACTTTATTAACTTAAACAATAGTGTTCAAGGTAAATTTGCTATTACTGGTGGAAACTAACCCGAGTTCCACAACGACTTCATCATTATTTATCTACTGTCTGCTGACTTGGGATTGTAGGCCTAAAAGACAATATTGAAAGGTGTCTCCGGTATAGAGTTTTTGTATCAAAGTTAGTAGTTTGAGAGTGTGAAGCTGTGTCTGGTGTATAGTCTCAAACCAAAATTTGTAGTTTGGGAGTGTGTCTGGTATATTGAAAAATGACATACATCTGTTCAAGTTGGACATATCCCTTTTATACTAAGGATGATATAAGGAGATGTATTCACATAGATCAACTGCAAATTTGAAAGACAAGGAGCGTGACTTCTAATGGGACTGAGCATGGCCTCTCAAAGTAATGTTTTCTTGGTGAAGGATAAACATGGATCTTTTAAAAGAGACAAAACATACGTATTAAGTGTTTACTTAATAAAGATGAATTTTTCAGTTTTCTGTCCAATCTTCGGCAATCTCCCATAAGTTTCCTATACAAATTTAGAGCAAACAACGATAAATAGAACTAGTAAATATAAAGTTGGTGTGTGGCATCTCTAATAGTTCAAAAAGATTTGTTTTTTATTTTATTATTATTATTATTCTTCTTCTAACATTTATGTCTCGTGTTTCAGTTTTCTTGTAGTAGCTAGTTGCTAATGGTGGTCTATTTGTGGATCTTTTAATTTTAGTGTCGTGCGTTTAGGGTTACTTACAAACCCTCACACTCGTATAGTGCAACTTTTGGTTACTAAATATCAATCTTGCTTCTCTTTGTTGATTGCCATTAGAGTCATTTGGCTTGTTTTGGCCATTAAGACAGGCTGACGACCTTGAGCTCTAATATGAGTACAAGGGTGAGTCCTTTAGTGAGGTCCGGGTTTAGAAGAAGATGCTGATAGATTACGAATAGGTTATTAGAATATCGGGTCCCTTACGAGGAAGCCTTTAGAATTAGTGGAGACTTTAGATAAGTATAAAATTCATATAGCGTGTGTGCAGGAGACAATGTGGACAAAGAAACCAATGGATTTAAACTTTGGTATTTAGAGGCTTCAAGAAGACATAATGAGGTAGGTATCTTGGTTGCTAAGGAACTCATACAACATGTTGTAACAGTCAAGAGGACTAATGATAGGATAATTTCCTTAAAGATTATGGTAAATAGAGCTATTATAATTGTGGTGTGTGCATATGCACCTCAAGTAGAGTTAGATGAACAAATTAAGCGTTATTTTTGGGAAGAGCTAGATGAAGTGGTTCAATAAAAACCCTCCAACGGGGGAGTTATTCTCATAGGAGACTTTAATAGTCATATAGGATCATCCTCGCATGTTTACTTAAGAGCATATAGAGGCTTAGGGTCTGGTGAAAGGAATGATAGCGAGACAACTTTGTTGGATTTCGCAGTAGCATTCGAGTTAGTGATAACCAATTCTTTTTTCAATAAAAGCAAGGAGCATCTGGTGACTTATAGGAATATAACCATAAGGACTCAAATTGAATACTTCTTAATAAGACGGAGTGATTGGTTTAGCTGCAAGGATTGTAAAGTGATACCTAGTGCTTACGTGTCAACTCAACATAGATTGTTATTTCTGGATCTTTTTATAAGGATTGAAGGAAGAAGAGAAGTCCTAAAAGGTGCACTAGAATCAGATAGTGGAATTTAAAAGGGGATATGGTGAAACAATTTAAAGATAGAGTCATTTATGAAGAATATTGGAGTTTGGTCAAAGATGCTAACCAGATACAGGAGAGGTTTGCAACTCTTTTAAGGAACACATCTGTAGAGACCTTGGGTACTTCTAAAGGGTCGAGGAGTAGTAAGAGGGAGTCGTAGTGGTGGAATGAAGACGTTCAAGAAAAAGTTAAGGTCAAGAAGACGATATATCAATCTATATAGGATAGCCCTACATAGGTGGAGAGAGTTAGAAATAGAGAAAGGTACAAACTAGCAAAGAAAGAGGCGAAGCGGATAATTTCAGTTAATAAAAGTAGAGCTTACGAGAACCTGTATCAAAGATTGAATACTAAAGATGGAGAAAAGGATATTTTTAAATTAGAAAGAGCTAGGGAATGCAAAGCAAGGGATTTAGATCAAGTTTGTTGCGTAAAAGATGAAGCAGGACGAGTACTTGTAGCTGAAAATGACATCAAGAGTAGATGAAATAGGTATTTCTATAGCCTTTTTAATGAATACGTAGAGGATAACATCTGTTTAGGTGACCCTAGCTTGTCTGAAAGATTTCGTAACTTTACTTGCTGCTAACAAATTATGAGGGATGAAATTAAGAATGCGTTAAGGGTGATGAAGGGTGGTAGGCAGTAGCACTGTAGCACCCCACTCACGCAATGACCCGAACCTGGCATCGATGGTGATATCCAAGTCCGTGCCCCGCGAGGGTGGCGTGCTAAGCACTCAATCAGTCAGAAATCGATATAAATTTTTTTTTAAAACCACAAACATAATATGCAGAAATTGATACTCAAATTGGGCCCACATTTCCCTTCATAAACATTTTCAATCAACACAATTTTCAATAGCCATTGAGCCCATTTCACAATTACAAAACACTTGAGTCATTTCGAAATACAAATTTATACAAAAAGATGCGAAATATACAATTCAATACAAAATAGGAAAAACACAAATGCAGACGCGAACTGATTTCGACCTCTAACCTTCACTTGAATGCTGCATGCATATCCCCGTTGGCTTAACAGGGTATTGTTCTGATCCTGAAAATATTTGCAAATTTTGGGTGAGTTTTGCGAACTCAGTGAGTGACCATCATCGATGGCTCACCC
>JANZLH020403285.1:0-10330 GCA_026770325.2 Erythroxylum fimbriatum
GGAGTTGTGCAGAAGGTTCAGCGGGAGTTGTGTTGTGGCTGAGAATGTTATTTTTGTTTAGTTAAATAAGGATATAATGGTAATTGACAAAAGATAAGGCTATCTTCTCCTCCTTTCCCACCAATTTGATGGAAATGTATTTGGAGCAAATTTCACTCTTATATATTCTCCTACATTCTCCTACTTTCCCTTACCTTAATTTTGTCCAATCAATGGAAAGCAAGAGAATTGCATTTCTCTTCCTTTCCTTTCTTTTGCTTTCCATCAATCCAAACAAAAGCTAAAATACTTTGATTAAGGTAAGAACTTAAGCACATGTCAGAATCTCCAAAGAACTAGAGATTCTTTAGCCAAGATTCAAGCAAAAATGAATGTTGATCCCAAAAATCAATAAACAAGAACAAAAGAAAAGCAAACTCTTAATGACTACACTCAGGCTCTTAATAACCATTATTCTTAGCTAAAACAAAAGTCTAGAATTCAGTCGTTAGAAAAGAGGATATGAATACTAAATATTTCCATAATTCTATATTCTCTTGGAGGAATGCTAACATGATCTCCTTACTTAAAAATAACAATGTAGAACTGAATTAGGAATAAGAAGACTTAATCAAAACTATATAAGATTTATTCTAAGATTTCTTAGTGTTACTACTGACACTTCTTCTTCTATGTAGATCCTCCAATCTTAAATCAATCACTCAATCACCAGGGACTAGGACGAAAAACTCATTAGAATTTTTTTCTTATTTTTTAAAGATGTTAAAAAATGGATCTTCTCCATAAATCCAAATAAAGCACCAAATCATGATTGTTTCAATATATTCTTTTATGCAAAAACATGGAGACTTGTGAAGATATTAGTTACGAAATGTATGCTAAATGTTTTTTTCTAAGGGGGCCATGTTAAAGGACCTAAATAAAACATTCATCTTCTTGGAACTAAAAGTCCAAATCCTAGTGAGCTTGGTGAGTACAGAACCATATCTTGTTATAATATGAAATAAAATGTGATTTTCAAACCAATTGTTAGCATATTAAAGTTTTTTAGCCTTTGTCAAACTGCCTTCATAATGGTAAGGGTACAAGGGATAATATGCTCTTGGCTTAGGATTTTTAGAAGCTATCACAAGAAGAATAGACCAAGATATTGTATAGTAAATATAGATTTCTAAAAATCTTTTGATTTCATTGGAAGTTTATCTAACATAGATCGAAAGTTTTTGGTTTTCCCCCATTAAGTTTAGGTATTGGATCCAACCATGCATTGAAAGCACCTCCTATAATGTGCTTTGTAAAGAAGAGCTAATAAAAATCTTCATAGGAGCTAAAGGGCCTTGATAATGAGACCCCCTATCCATATACCTTTTTACTCAATGCTTACAAGTCTTGAACAGGTTGATGATATACAACATTCAGAGGCAGAAAGGATTTGCATACTATTACAAATGTAAAGAAATAAGGGTTGTCAGTCTTTTCTTTGTAAATGATTTATAACTTACTATAAGGGCCTAATACATCCTCACTGATGTGCTCATAGATTCACTCAAGGCTTTCAATCTATTATCTAGATTGGCCATCAAATACTGTAAGGCTTATATCATTTTATCTACCAATACTAAGTTATAAGCTGACTATTTGATATCAATCATATGGCTCAAGAATAAGGGCACCCTTTTCATATACTTACATGTGTCCATTAACTCCTTATGTTAATTAAAAACCTCTTATATAAGCAATCTATAGAAGGGTGATCAATCGAAATAATTGTTGGCTTTCTTTTATAGTAAGACTTTAGCTAATTGTTTATGTACTAAATAATATACAAATTTATTATATTTCCTACTTCATTATACCAAATAACATAGAAAAGGAAATAGAGAGGTTGCTTAAGAACTTCTTGTGGCGAGGGAATGTAGAAATTCTCAATAAGCGAAGGTCAAGAAAATGAAAGCTTGTAAACCAAAGGAAGATGGTGGTTTAGGCATTAGATCAATAAGAACCATCAATAGGGTGTTAATGAAAAAAAGGATATAGAGAATATTTACATATAAAGATGGCATAAAAAAACCCTAAAGTAACAATTTATGGATCTTGATGAAAATCCTCAAGCTCGGGATAACTTAAGGAGAGTGATTAAGTCCATTATGAACAGAGAGCAAATCTCTTTTTGGTATGACAACTAGAACAAGTTAAGACCATTTGAGTTGATTCTTAAACTCTAATAGATGATACATTTAATCTATGAAGGAGTTTAGGTTAACAAAAATAATTGATGATAGAGAATGAATTTACCAGTTCAGAGGGCTTTCTCTAGTAATGGTCAATATACCAAGATATAGGCCAAATCCCAACGAGGAGGATAAGATAACCTAGCTTCCAAACCCTTCACACACCATTACAAACAAGTCCCGTTACTCAATATTTGGTAATTCATCCCCAAAATTTATTAGCATAAGCTAGTTTGGGATGATTATAGGCTCCCTAAATCTTCCTTTATGTTATGGCTAACAATTAAGCATAAGTTTAGAAAAAAGGCCAAACTTAAAAGAAGAATCAATGGATTAAATATATATATCAGTTGCTTCTGTAACCTAGAGAATGAGAACATTCAACACCTGTTCTTTAAGTATCGGTTCTCATAAAGATTGATAGGTGGTTTATTTTTTTAGTTTTATAAGTTGTGTATACCTAAAGATTGATGGGTTTGTTTTCTTAGTTTTATATGTTGATGATATTTTTCTTGTTGCTAATGATATGACATGTTACATATGACAACACATTTTCTATCAAAGAATTCTGAGTTGAAAGATAAAGGGGAAGCATCCTATGTGATAGGAATTAAAATTTACTGTGATAGATCACAAGAATTGTTGGGACTATCTTAGAAACATTATATTGAAATAATTTATTTGACACGTGACACATCTTAGTGAGAGTAATCCTACTTTATATTTATACAAAATCAATGCTTATAAAAATTAGGAAATAATAAGTATTCTAAGTAAATATATATATTTATTAAGAAATCATTTATATGTCCAAAATTCTAAAAAAGTGCATGTATAAAATCAAGATACAATATGCTATGCATTTATAAAATGAAAGAAATATTAGATAGATATTAATTTATACACTATTAAATAATGGTTTTGATTTTATTAAGAAGTATGTACCTATAAATACAAAATAAATATACTATAAAATATTAAAAATACAATATATTATACTTCTTAGCTTTATATTTAATCAAAATTATTAAAAAAACATCCATTTTAAAAATAGAGAGTAGTGAGAGAGGCTCCTCATTCCCTTTACATTGCCTTACAATTCCATTAGATCTTTGACCCTTTTCTATTTTTGTCCTTCTTGTTTCCTCACCCTCACGATTCACTAACCTTCATAAACCTTCCAGCTTCTTAAGTTATTGTGTTCTTCCTTTTCTTTTCTCTTTATCAAAACAACTGTGGATGTAGTTTATACAGCAACTATCAACAACTCACAATGCTTTTGGTTACTATTATTATTTTGACTACCTTAACTCCCTTCTAGTTGCATTCATCCCTAACCAATTTTCACCTTTCTTAGCTACTGGTTATCCCTTCTTTATCCTTTTTTTTCTATCTTTCCTTATAATAAACATTATTTCAACTTTTCCTAATGACCACTTTCCTTTTTCCTAAAATAGATGAAACTTTAACTTTTAGGCTTGCAATTTCGTACTATCTTAGAAGGGATTTGGAGCCACTCTTTTAAATAAGAAGGAATAATACTTGTTTAAGAAGCATAGCAGAGATAAGGTTCTTCGTTTGAGCCAACTCCTTCTTTTTTAGAAAAATATAAAGAAGCAAATAGGAAGCTTAGCAAGAGCATAAGGATATTGCGTTAGGTTATTGAACATGTGTCTCCAATAAACAAGCTAAGTTGTTTCCCCTAATCTAAGGATTTAAAGGAAAAAAAACATTGTAACTCCTCCTAAGGAAGTACTAAAGCAAGGTACAGTTAAATAAAACACTTCGGTAATTTTTTTAGTTAAATTATTTGCTTATCTGGTGATGCACTTTTAGGCTCATGTTAACTTAAAAAGGGTTATATTATCTAAGGTGATAATTAATAAACAAGTTCTCTTTTCCTTTTAAGTTTGGAACAATAGAGGAAGATCATAGAATTTTGGAAGCTTCCCTCTAGCACATGAATGATAAACCCATCTTCTTGTATAAATGGAAATTAAGTATGTAGCTAGAACAACTAAAAATGAAACATATACCAATTTGCATCAACATTTATAATGTGCCAATTGAATATTGGTTAATGATTGGACTGAACTATCTTGATAGTTATATAGGAAAGTCTACATAAATCGATGAAATCGTAACGATAATGAAAAGAATTGGATGTATAAGAATTTATGCAAGTTGATTTTAGCCAAATCCTTTATAAAGTAATACCCTTCATGAGATTAAAAGAACTTGAGGAAATGGTGAAGGACATAGTTTTTGTTTCCTACTTATGGAAACCTACTTTCCAACAATAGGAGAAAGAGTAGAGAAAAGCTGGCAAAACTTTTACACAAGGTGGTTATTATGAACTAATTTGAATGGAGAATCCAGAGAACTGAAGCTAATATGCAAAATCATATTCCTAGAATTAAGAAGAAATATAATGTACTAAATATAGAAGCCGATAAAGGGCATGAGATGGAAAGTGTCCAACATATTCAGTAAAATTACCTAAATCAATTACAAAAAATGATATATGTATATGAGTAGACTAAACATATTGAATGTAAGTAAATCCTTAAAGTAATAAGCTTATAAAAACATAAAAATTGAGGGATGGGAAACAACAAAAATCTTAAGACAAACCAACTTCTCTAATAGAAAGACTAAACCTAATGGGACTCTAGAGATCTTCACTCTAGTTTTAAGGAAATCAGTTAGAAAATCCAAGGCTAAAGGAACTAAAAACCCCTCTCCTCCTTTCTAATATTAGTAAAGTTGTTTTCAGTTTGCCCTCTGACATCAGACTATATACCCATTAAGATCTATAATATAGTTGAGTTCCCTAATCAAATAATCCCTTTTTATATTTATTAATTACATTATAAAACTTAAGGGATTCCAAGAGGCTTCTGAAATAAGTATAATAGAGGAAGTAGAAGAACATAAACAATATAAATGTATCCAGAAGTTTTAAATGGTGAAAAAGAATCTAAAGATATTACATCATAGATTTGTAAATAATAAAGCTCTCAAAATCAAAGAGAAAAGCTAAGCACAATCAAAGTTGTACAAATATCTTTGAATAAGATCAAAGTTAAGAAGGAAAAGACTATAATAGAACACTATGTTAGAGATATAGATTTCAATGGTTACTAGATAAGGATAGAAACTTTGCTTTCTTCTTTTAGCCATACCAGCTAAAAGAAACATAAACAAAATCTCTAAACATTATCAAATATAATGGAGAGAGGTTTTAGGGATAAAGGGAGTGCGAGAAGGAAGTTTATAGGTATTTCTAAAACACCCTAGGCTCTTTTATTAAAAAAAATCTTCGGTGCAAGTCCTTAACACTTTTATACCAAAAGTAATAACTGATAAGCAAGGTCATAAACACATTAGATCTATCACCCTTTAAGATGTTTAAAGAATCATAGTGCTAGATCAAAGTATAAGTTAACAAAGCCATCACAAAATTCTTTAATTTTGAAAGAATGCTAAGGGAGATAAAGTAACCTCGTACTTGCTTAGTCCTAAAGTTGCCTAATCATAACTAACTCAAGGATTTAAGACCTATAGCTTATTATAATACCTTATGCAAGATCATATCTAAATCCTTGCCACGAGGCCAAAAGAAGTACTAGAACCCTTTATAAGAACATCATAGAGAGCTTTTATTAAGGTAAGAAAAATTGATGAAAATATATTATTGGCATAAGAATTATTGAAGGGATACCAAAGGAATGCATCCACCAAAAGTTTTCATATAAAGATTGACTTTCATAAGGTCTTTGATTTAATCAATTAAGAATTTGTATTACACTCTCCGTAGGCATTTATTTCCTCATAAAAGTTTATCACTTGGATTGAGCAGTGTATAACAACTACTTCTTTTATTATTTCAATGACTGGAGAATAGACTCAAATAACTGAGGGACGAGAAGGAGTTAGGTAAGGAGACCTTCTATCTCCTTACCTATTCTTAATTTTTGTAGTATTATTGATCAAGCTCATTAAACATAAAATTAGGAGGGATTTCTCATTTAGATATCATAATAAATACAAGAAATTAAAAATCTTTAATATTTTATTTGTGACATACTAATGTTCTATATATTTGATACTTATTCAAGATTCTAATAAACTTTATCTATTCATTTAGCAAACTTTCTGATCTTAACATCAATTAAGATAAGAGTTACATGATAGTCTCAACTGTAACTGATACACTCATATTTTAATATATCTTTAGGACTTAATTCAGAGTCATTTACGTTCATTTTACGTTCATCTATTTAGCTGGTTTATCATGTTTTCGCATTATTCAAGGTTCGTTGATGTAAAATGCATAAATGAAACAAATAGACTCGAATTGTACTGTTTTTGGATTTCTAGCAGACTCGACCTTTAGTCATTATGGAATTTTTATCTCAAGATTGGTTTAGCCAAAAATTTTGAAATTTCATACTTAACTTCTTGATTCATTGGCGGATTTTTTCGAATTAATTTAAGATCTTTCTAATCTAGAATTCAGGAGAAATAAATTGCCAAATGTGCATCAGATTTTTGATCGTCAGAATGACCTTTCGACGATATTTCAATCATAACTTTTGACTCAGACAGTGGAATTCTGTGATTTAAGTCTAAGATTGAAGCTAACTCAAAGAAAAAGCTACTGATAAAATTTGAGCTCCTAAATCATCACTGTTTGGTTTTTATGCACTGTAAAAATTGACCCTAAAAAATTTGCAAGAACGTGTTTCATTGTATGTCTCTAAATTCGGTCAGCCACCTCATCATTATGAGGGGTATAAAAATTGACTTTTATCTTTAGGTTTAGGCAGCAGCCTCCTCTGGGTTTTTCTCTCAACTCCTAGCCGAAATTCTTTCTCTCTTCTTTTCAATTTTAGATGCAAATTCCTTGGAGAATTGGGTGATAGATTCGTTTTACAAGGTATGTGTGGCTAAGTGTTTAATTCAATTGTAAAGGGTAATATCCTTCGAACCTATATTAATTCATGAGGATTTAATCTTAATCGATTCTTGTGTTCGTGATTTGCAATCATGTGTTTGAATTCTGGCATTTTAATGATGGAATTGAACTCGTAAATCTTAAAATCCGGAATTAAGATTTGTAAGGGATTTTTGGATGCTATTTGATTAATTGATGGAAGTAGTTGCTAGATTAATTGATTTATAGCTAGGTTGTTGATAGTAGTTGTCAAAACTACCTTGAGAGAATTCGAACTTTGTTTTAAACTGATGATAGTAGTTGTTGAGGTTTTAAAGGCAAGATCATTAAACTGACTATAGTAACGCTCGTACGCGATATAGGTGGATTAGTAGTTATGAACCCTATGATTGTTTGCGAAGATTTGTTTTCTTAGTAGTTAAGAAGCATAAAATTAGTAAGTTGGTGATCCTTTGATTATACAAACACGATGCGCAAATAATTCCTATAGTCCAATGAATTAATTAATTAGTTACGTTGGCTAAATCCTTTGGAATTGGAGTTTCCACAATTCTGTTTTTATTCTAATCTTTCAATTCTGATTTCTTCCGAATTTTGATTTAGCAGTTATTTAATTTCGTGATCTTTAAATTTTGAATTACCGAGATCAACCCCCCCCAATTTACTTATTTTCGTGCATTGGTTTGAGTTTGGTTTAGTTGAATTCGCTGAGTCTTGTTTGCACCAAATCCAATTCTATTCGCGTCAGATTATCTTTTTATTTTTTTTCCATTAGCTGTTTCTGTTTTCTGGTTTAGTTAGTAGCTTACATTCGATATTGAATCATTTAGGTTAGAATGCATTTTATATTTTTGTTTCATTTCAGTTTTTGTGTCTGTTTTCTTTTACTGAAATTTCATTGACAAGTTTGACAATAGTTAGCATTCCATAATCAGATCTTCGAGGGAACGATCCCTACTCCCATATACTACTTATTGTTCGTGTAGGGTTAATTTGCAAGGGTAACGACACCTTTTTAGTAACTAACTTTAGGCTCAAAGAATTTCCTTCTTATCAAGTTTTAAGATAAAAAGACCCTCTTTCATATATTTGGGAGTCATTATTTCAACTAGAAGACCAAGATATGATGATTGTTAATCTTAGTTTGATATGTTTGAGAGGAGAATTGGTTATTGGTGCAACAAAAGTCTAATTTATACTGGGAGACTTTAGCTTATAAGGTTTATATTAAAGGATCTCTTTATCTAATGGATCTTGCATATGGTACTACCTAAGAATCTTACTAAAGATCTAGAAAGAATCATGAGGAATTTTATACAAATAGGAGATACATATAAGAATTCTAATGTTAAAGTCAAGTGGACTAATATTGGGGTGTCAAAAGAGGAACGAGGACTAGGTATATGGCTATTACAAATCATTAGCAAATTTTTGTAGCTAAAAAATTTTAGAGGCTTCTTGTAGACTAAAAAAAAGACACTTAAGGTGTAATCAGTTCACTCACAATATTTAAAGAGCCAAAGTATATGGGAAATAAAACCTAAGTATAAGACATCACATACTATAAACCAAATACTTAACATAAGGGGTAAGCTTTGGGAGATCAAGTATAAGATTAGTAATGGAGAAAATACATGGCTCAAGTTTAACAAGTGGTGTAAAAAGAGTCCCCTATACCTTTTTCTTGAAGTCTCACATTTGAGATATATACTATACCCCAATGTTAAGGATAAGGAGATTATAAAAGGTAATGACTGACGTACAAAATTTTGAGGCTTCTCAACCATTTAAGGAAAATCTACTTAATTATAACCCCTTTTAACACTTGAAAGGTAAAATAAAATGACTAAATCATTCTCCAGTTCAATTTACCAATAAATGATGCTACCAAATGTTCAAGAATTCTATAGCTAAATGTACAATGGAGAATTCTAGTTTAGTTTAAATAAAATTCTCAATTTTCTTTTATCATACAGCTAGCTATTAAAAACAAATTGAGCATACTATATATAACTAAAATCTCTCAAATTACACATTCAACCTACAGACTTTGTAACAAAGAGAATGAATTTATAGACCACCAATTTTGTTTAGATGTAGCTTTGCTAAAGAGTTATGGCAGATAATTCAAGCGTATATACTGACTTAAGCATCCAAAAGATAACAACTAAAAGAAGAGTATTACCTCTTTAATTTAGCATTAAGCTCGAAGTTATGCCATTTGGAAAGAAAGGAATAAAAGAATTTTTAATTTCAAGAGCCAAGATCAGTAAATGTTCTACCAAAACATATTGGCGAGAAGAAAGTATTAGCCAACATAAGACAAAACCAAGTAACAACAAGAACGGCAAGAAGATGTATAAAAGGAAGTAACATGAGACAAACTATAACAAAACAAGAAAGTTAAGTGGTGCTAGTAAGAGCAGAATAGTATATCCAAGTATATGAATGATCATTAATAGAAGAGAGTGTTTAGTAATATCCAAAAATGGAAAGCAAAAAGACTTCGGGCAAGTGAAGAAGAACTTACATTATAAATGGAAGGGACTGACCCAGAATAGGTTGATGCATATGCTCCAACTAGGGTCACTTGAGAAGATAAAAACACTTTGTAATTATGAATGTTGTAACTTGTATTGAAGCTTATTACATTAGCACAATTTTCTTTAATTTAAAAAAGATTATTTAAAATCAAGAAATAATATTAAAAATGTTAAATAAAATCAAGAAATAAATATCCATGCCAAGTATATGAGTTGAATTAGGTCAAGTTTAATTAAAGTCCATTCCATAATTTAAAAAAAAATTTAATTCCACACCTAATTTGACCTATAAAATAGATCTCATTTTCAAACTTAAATATGTCTGATTATTAAATTTTTAAACTTAAATCCCAACTCAAAACTCCATATTATAAACTTCTAAAATAACTATACAAAATGTAAATTGTGTACTGAAATAAAATAGATTTTTATAAAGTTATTTTAAAATAAATAAATATATTATAATATGTGTAAAATATTAATCATAATTCATCACAAAACTAAATTAGATAAATAAGCGTGGAATTCATAATTTTGATAAGATTTAATAATACAACATTATATGAATATCGAGTAATCTAAAGCAAATGATTATA
>JANZLH020403396.1:0-10317 GCA_026770325.2 Erythroxylum fimbriatum
ATCAAGCAACAAGCAAATTACATACCCATATTCTTCACACACAATTTTCATGCAATTTAGTGCACAAACATCACAAAGAATTCAATTAACTATTAAACCATAAGATAACACATGTTTCTTACCTATTAACTTCCAAAATCACAAACCCTCTACTTCTCTTCACCACCCACGTTCATCATCCTCTTAAGGGGGGAGGTTTATGCTAGGCTTTTTAGGTGAGCTAAAGGAAGAGGAAGCAAGGTGAAAGGAGGAGGAAAAGGTGAGTAAACTTTCAAACACACTAAAGAAGAGAAGAAGCTATGAAGATGGAGAGAAAAACGTGAAAAAATTTGTCATTTGGCCTTCTAATATGAAAGTGTCGTGAATGAAGACCAAAGGGGGGTTTTAATGAAAAAGTAGACTAACATGGTGGCATGTTAGTCACTTGCCAGATGTCACCTTTTTAAGCCTCCATTTAGTTTCTCTCCAATTAAATTTCAATTTCTACTCCAATTTCTCCCCAAATTCCAATGGCTCAAATAAAAAATCCTAAAATCATGTATCTAATTTCCAGTGCCATTGGACGGTAATTTCCACTACCGGTAAACAACCAGTCTGCCACTTGGCATTTTTTCTAGTCCGAAAAAGTACCCCGAAAAATTTCAGAAAAATTTCTAAAATTCTCCAAAAATTCAAAACTCACTCCAATCAATTTTTCAAACACAGAAATCACATTTGTCACAATAAGCACATTTATGATCAAAAATACCGGGAAATGTCATGAATGCATGTACAAGCATTTACATGTGCAAAATTCACTATTTACGTGTATGTGTATGCATGAGTATGCCAAAACAATTTTAAAAACTCATAAACCTTTCCAAGAAAAAAATTTTGTCCTCGAAATTCTTACCTGTTTGTTCGAACAGGTGAGGATACTGTCTCCTCATATGCTCCTCAGTCTCCCAAGTTGCTTCCTCAGTTGAGTAGTTCCTCTATAGGACTTTCACCAATGGAATAACCTTATACCTCAACTGCTTAATCCGTGATCCCACAACCTTGACCAGCTCCTCAACATAACTCAAATTGCTAGCAACCTCAATCTCTTGAGCCGGTATCACATGCGTTGGATCTGATCGGTATCTTTGGAGCATACTCACATGAAAGACATTATGCAACTGAGACATCTCATTCGGTAAAGCCAACTTATAGGTCAAAGGTCCTATCCTCTCAATGATCTCATAAGGACCAATGTACCTAGAGCTTAACTTGCTCTTTTTACCGAATCTCAGCACTCCTCTCCACGGTGACACTCGTAGGAAAACTTTGTCTCCTACATTATATTCCATATCCCTCCGATGTTGATCCACATAACTCTTTTGTCTGTCTTGAGCTGCTTTAATTCAGCTTCGGATCAATTTCACCTTATCTATAGTATCCTAAATCAACCTTGGGCCCTTAACCATTCTCAAACCCTCTTCAACCTAATACAGAGGCGATCAACATTTTCTTCCATATAATGGCTCGTCCGGTGCCATTCCGATGCTACTGTGATAATGGTTGTTATAAGCAAATTCAATTAGGGCTAGATACTGATCCCATGCTCCTCTAAACTCTAATACACAAGCTCGAAGCATATCCTCAACAGTCTTGATTGTCCTCTCACTCTGTCCATTTGTCTGAGGATGAAATGCTGTACTGAAATTTAACTTAGTACCCATAGTAGACTGCAAACTCTTCCAAATTCTCGAAGTAAATCTGGGATCCCTGTCTGATACTATAGGCACTGGAACCCCATGCAGTCTCACTACCTCAGTCACGTACTTCTGGGCCAACTAGTCGAGGGAATTATTCTCCCTCACTGGCAAGAAATGGGTCGATTTAGTTAACCGGTCCACTATGACCTAGATAGCATCATGCTGCCTCGGAGTCTTGGGCAACCCCGTGATGAAATCCATAGTGATTCGTTCCCATTTTCACTTGGGAATAGGCAACGAATGGAGCTTTCCTACTGGAGCCTAGTGCTCAGCTTTCACTTGCTAGCACATCATACACCTGGATACATACTCTGCCACCTGTTTCTTCATGCCCGGCCACCAGAAATGTTGTTTTAAAGTGTTATACATCTTGGTAGTACCAGGATGCATAATATAGGTAGCCATATGAGCTTCCTCCAGAATCTCTCTCCTTAGGTCATCCACATCAGGCACACATAACCTATGTCCCAACCATAATGTCTCATCTCGAACTTCAAATTCAGAGTTCGGATCTGCCTTTACTTTATCCATAAGCTTCACCATATTAGGATCATTGCCCTGGACTCTCTTAATCCTGTCATGTAGCATCGGTCTAAGATTCAACGTAGCTATCAAAGCCCCATCCTGCTCCAGATTCAACTGCACATTCAAAGCTCTCAACTGTATCAAATTAGGTAACCTTAATACCTGAATCTGAGCTGCACTGAGATGAGACTTCCTGCTCAAAGCATCTGCCACCACATTAGCCTTCCTTGGGTGGTACTCAATAGTACAATCATAATCCTTCAACAGCTCAATCCATCTCCTCTGCCTCAAATTCAACTCCCTCTGTTCCACAGGTGCCATCCTATATGGAGGAATAGATATAGGAGCAGCTCCTGGAACTAGATCAATGGTGAACTCTGTTTCCCGATCCGACAGTAAACCCGGTAACTTATCAGGAAATACATATGAAAATTCCCTTGTTACGGGAATGTCTTGAAGCCTCTGCTCAACTCTAGTATCAATGACGTGGGCCAGATAAGCCTAACATCCTCCCTGCATCAACCTCAGTGCACTCAGGAATGAGATCATCTGAGCTGGCACTGCCTGGCTAACTCCTCTGAACACAGCTCTAGGCTGACCAGGAGATTCTAATATGACCTCCTTGGTGTAGCAATTCATGATGGCCCTATGGGCAGTGAGCCAATCCATGCCTAGGATAACATCTATCTCCCTCAACTGTAGTATGATAAGATTTGCCTCCAATATTGCTTGGTCAATCCTAATTAAGCATCCCTTGCACACCTCTCCTATCAATGTAGTACTGCCTATTAGTGTACTCACCTCTAATCCATTTTGTAGAGACTCCCTATCACAATGCAGTCTACATGCCAAATGCGGCGCGATAAAAGAGTGTGTGGATCATGGATCTAGCAGTGCAAATGATTCAAAATCAGAGATAAGAAGCACACCTGCTACCACATCTGGTGAATCCTGGGCCTCCTGCCTAGTCAGGGCGTAGACCTTGGCCTGGGACTGTTATCAGCTGCCCCGCCCCTCAGTCCTCACAACAGAACCCTCAGCTTTGCCTCTACCTCTGCCTCTGCCTCGGCCCCTCTAACCAGATCCACCACCTCGACTCTACTGCATCGTAGTATTACTCCCTGATTTCCTACTGACAGCAGACTGAGCTCTCAAAGTAGCAGGGCAATCCCTGATCTGGTGGTCCATGAAGCTGCATTTAAGGCAAGCTCCAGTCAGCCGCCAACACTCACGACTGTGTCTCTTTTCGTAGTCCTCACAAACTGGAGGTTTGGTATGTCCTGAACCTCTTCCACTGCCACTACCAGTCTGTGAGAACCTCCGTCTGTGCCCAAATCCAGACTGCCTGGATCCACCTGCTGATCTAAAGGCTCTGTTCTGGCACTTGCTGAAACTCCTACCAGAACCGCCCTGACTGTCACCTGGTCTCTTTCCTCTGGATCCTTGTCCAGTCTCAGCCTGACTCTCCCTCATCAACTGTTCAATCCTCACTGCAACAGCTCTCAGCTCAATAAAGGTGCCCATATCAAATCGGGCCAACCTGGTACGAATCTCCATATTTAGGCCAGTCTCGAAGCTCCGGCACTTATTTGCCTCAGTAGGAATCAAAACAGTAGCATAACCCATCAGCTCATTGAATCTCACCTCATACTCAGCCACTGACATCCTGCCCTGTTTCAACTCTAGAAATTCCTGCATCTTTATATCAAGATAAATCTTGGGCATGTAATTGTCTTTAAAAGCCCTCAGAAAATCCTCCCACTTTAATAGGCAAGGCCTGGTGGTACTGTCCGAGACAGTCTTCCACCACTGATAAGCTGGGCCCTGCAGGAGAGACACTGCATAATAGAACCTCTCATCAGGTTCGCCATCCATCTGATCGAAGACCCTCTCAGTCCTCTCTAACCATCCCTCAGCCTCAGCAGGGTCTGTGCTGCCATAAAAATCCACAGCTCCCTGCTTGCGCAGCCTATCATACCTCCTCTCCCGTCTCTCGGGGACTCTAGGAGGTAGCTCCTCAAATCGAGGCACCAAGGACTCCCTACTGGCTCCGACTGATCCTTGGTCAGCTGGTTGATCAACTTGATCACCTAAGACGGATGACCTATAACAAACAATAATTTCAATCAATTTCCTCATTTCTCAAAATAATTCATGCCTAAATAGTCTACTAGTCCCAACATATGCCAACCATGCTCTGATACCACCTAAATATAGCGCTCCTTTAACGCAGGGTATACACCGGGACGCCCGTAGGTCATTCCGATACATATCCTACGATAAGAGTGAGCTGCGAACAATCACTACTGTACTTCACATGGCATCATAATAACAAAACGTCAGTACAAACTCACAACTTTTTAAAACCCAAAATTTTCCTCATTTCATTTCATCAAAATCAGAAGTTTATACAACTGTCATCGTTTACTATACACTACTACAAAAACCCTAGTACAACATGCTATATAACCAGGGAAAATACATCAGCTATATCTAGGTCATCCCAAAAGTCCCAACTGACCGACCTATGAGCCATGACTTCTCTCGTTAACACAATCTGCACGGCTAGAAAAGTCCCTCTGGAGCTAGGAGTCTATTCTTGGTCCTGAAAAATATGTTGCAATTTTGGGTGAGTTTGCAAACTCAGTGAGGTAACCATCATAGATGGTTCACCCAATTCATGCAACAATCAAGCATATCACAATGATTTCATAATTGCACATTGATCAAAAATACCATATGCTCACATAAGCAACACTTTTATTTTTCACATAAGCATAAAGCATTTCGCCTTTCACTCAATCAAAGAGATTAAACCAAATTCATATGAAATGCTGATGTGACACTGTTCCAATTTATTACGGTGTTGTGACCGAGCGTCTGAAATGTCCCAATACGGGCACATTAAACGTTGAGCCTGAGGCTCTGAATCACTGTGGGGCTCGAGGCGCGAATACAATCATTGACCTTTTAGCTCTCGGTGGCTGCTCCGGTCACAACTGTCATTATCTGATCATGCATTCAAGTATGAAATGCATATGTTACAATTAAGCAGTATATATATCACAATTAATACATGTGTCACAATTTATCAAATCATAAACCAGTTATTCACACATTTCCATACAAGTAGCACTTCTATGTCATAATCCCCCAGTACTCAGTCATCGGACCTTCTGTCCGAAATCCATAATCAGAAACAAATCTCAAACCCACCATTATTCGCCACAGGAATATAAGCAATTAATAATAGAGAGAACCGTCTAGGTCACTCACCAATAGCTTCCGAAGCTAATGCCTGGAAGTCTCGGCAACGTCTGTGGGTTGACGTTCCAAAAGCGCCTCTATAACAATTAAAATACACAGATATTACAAATTGTACAATCAGAAATGTTTAATAATGCACATGCCAGAATTAAAATGTGTACAATACATGTTCGTGACATTTCCGGTATTATTCCATAAATTTTCATCACAAAAATTTCCTTTAAATTTTAGAAATCCAAAGACCCTAAAATCACTCAATTCGGATCTCTATAGGTCCAATTATTGCTAAGACATTGACTAAAAAAATAATTTTTCGGTCCGCTTTAATCCCTCCTTTCCAATTTAATCTCAAAAAATTATTTAATTCCCATGGAGAACAATTAAATGACTTAAAAATCCAACGCCTCAAAAGAATGGCAAAAGGATCAAATTAGAACACAAAACAAAAAAGCAAATTTGCACTTATTTCCCTCTCTTCTACCACAATGCCTAACTTTTTACATAAGTGTCCAAAAATCACAAATGAGGTCTCATTGGAAAGATCACAGAAAACCTTATAAGTTACTTCAAGGACTCACAAACCAATTTCACCTCTAAGGGTGTCAAAAATTCAATCAAAGTTTCTGCCTAATCACAATTTTCAAAACAGTACAACATTCTTCTAAAAGTCATATCTTTCCATTTCCTTTGCCAAAAATTCCAAGCTTTATATCAAAAGAAAGATCAGAACATATTATACAACTTTCATGAACAACTTGGAAGCAAATTCAACCTCTAAATGGGTCAAAATCTCAATCAAAGTTACTGTCCAACAAATGTCATCCTGAACAGTAACACAACTTCTACAAATCATAACTTCCTATCCCATTATCCAAAAATTCCATGCTTTATATCAATGGAAAGATCATAACACATTATACAATTCTTATGAAGAACTTAGAAGCAAATTCTACTTCTAACTAGTTCAAATTCTCACATGATTGTGGCTGCCCTGTTAAAGATTGTTAAACAAACATATTACCTAAACCATATCCATATTTTAAAAATCCATAACTTACAATTCTTACATCCAAAAATAGCATATTATACATCATTACAAAGCTAAAACATTCCTCTACAACTTTTTATAAGACCACTTGAGCTAATTAAAACCATAACAATCTAAAATTGGCTTCAAAGTACAGTAACCACAAACCCATACTTAGAGACATTTCACACACAAAGCACATGAACACTTTGAAATACCATCTGAAAGTTAATAAGTTATCACTTTTGTAAGTTATTATTACACCCATGAAGGGTATAATGGTACTTATACTCTTGAGATAACCACCAAAGGTAGTTATATGAAGACAAAAATATTTGAATGCAATGTTTTACACAAGAAACGTACAGTGTGTTTGTATTGGTTGCTTCAGTCATTTTTTTGCTTCAAGGTTTTACAGGGAAGAGACAACTCTGCAGTAAATTGGAAACAGAAAGTCCTATAATCGGTGGAATTATATCAGAAATCCAAGTTTGTGATTTCTGTTTTTCCTATGCATATATCATCGATCCTTGGAAGATGAATAATCTGTGTGGTTATGTTTTGTTTTTGATCTGTTTATTTAGTTCTAACATTGGTATCAGAGCATATTTGGTTGTGTTTTGTTTATATTCATGCTAAGAAATCTGTGTTAAACTTTGATATGAATATGTCGTAAAATTTGCCTCTGTTATATTGAAAACATTGCATCTGTTTCCGCTAGTTACTTCTCTCTCTAAACTTTATCCATGAAAGCATGACTTGTTGAGTGTTTTTTTTTGTTTCAAATGACCAACGTCAGTGTTAGAGAATGCATGAAAAGTAAAAATGCTTATACTGCGTTGGTAACATTTTGTTCATCTAGAATCTGCCATGTAGTTTTAGATTTTATGGATTCAAAGGTTTTTGTTAAAGTTTTTCCACTGTTATTCAAAACCCGAATCACAGAACAAAAACCTTGTTGATGAGTTTGCGATGTCTTTGTTGTTATGGGTGTTTGTTGTGTTGTACTTATGCCCTTGATCATGCTTGAAGTAGTATCCGTATGGAGAAAAAAAACTGAGAAAGAAACATAGGAAGAAGAAGACGCTTGTTCTCGGGAGAGGTGATCCCCTGTCCAAATTATTCAGTGCCAACCTTGTCTAAGTGGATCTAAGCCATTCACTTGTATGGCCACTTGTATGGTTGCCCATACAAATAGATGGCTTAGATCCGCTTAGACAGGATTGGCACCGGATAATTTGGACAGGAGATTTGGGGTGTGTTCTTGGATAAAAGTAAACTTTCGCATAAACGACGTGGGCACAGGAGAAAGAAGAGGCACGTGGCCTTTCACAAGAGGAAAATGGCTACTGCACTTGTCTTATAATATTTTAATTTTTGAGTATTTCAAAAGCAGTAGCATATGCCACGTTTTGTATGTATGTCTAATAAGACAAAATTAATTAATGCTTTTGTGAGACTAGCGTGATGACCAGCTACACCACCCAGACGATACTAGTTAATGCTTTTGTGTTACGTTCAGATGCATATATGTTTATCTACATATGTAATATACATTTGTAATATAACAACTTATAGCCATAAGGATTATAAATATAATATAAAGAATTAGAAATAAAGAATTAGAAATTAGTTTTCTAATTTACACATACTAATTTGTTTAGTTAAAATTAAAAAATTGATTAGTTCAATTATATTTTATATATTAGAAATAAGTTTCTAATTAATTAGAAAGTTTTTTTTAATTAAAACAAATAAACTAATTTGTTTAGTTAAAATCACCTTAGAAATAAACTAGTTGGTTTATTTTCTAATTGAATAAATACTAATTTGTTTAGTTAACATTAGATAGTAATTTCATTAGAAATTAGTTTCTAATTAAACCAAGATAATTGATTAGTTCAATTATAAGTTAAATTAGAAATAAGTTTCTAATTAATTAGATATTAAAAGCATTTTTTGATTCGTTCAATAAATTGTTGATAAACAAATATAATACAAAATAATAAATTAAATTATTTCTACATATGAGCATAAGTTCGCTATGTGTTAGACAAAATAATTTGTTATTTTGTATATTCTTCTGATTCCTTAAAATTTGTTTTTCAGGAAAATGCCTATTATTAAGCAAACATATAAGCTTATTCGATGTGAGACATAGAAGAGACGAATTGGCAGCATGTATGTACAGTTAGTCAACATGCGTTTAATGCCTGGAGGGGGTCTAACACAATTATTGCAGTTAATAACATGATGCAAGAGTTATATTTTGGAGGTTGCTTAGCTTACGCAGATGTTGAAGTAAAGTATATGACTTTGCTTACAACATTACCTCAACCTTAAGGCGAACTATTACGAATGCTCTGGAATAATATGCCTGAGGAGAAGACTTATAATTTGTTAGTGATGACATTTATAAAAGAGATGCGTAGAAGGGAGTTGATTAGGACTTTATATCTTATAGGTCTTCCAACGGAAATAGTAAGAGCTATTGTAAATGGAGCTTCGCGAACTGTGTCACGCGAACTCGTGAACTCATTTTCGCGTAGGGTTCGTTACCTATAGACTGTACGTAGGTTGAAGCACATTTAATACAATAGGTGGTTTTTTTCTATAAGAACAAGGTCTTAATATTTATGTAATATGTTTACATGAATTTTATATAGGAATTCGTCTAGAGTAAAGTAATTAGGATTTGATTGTTGTATGAATGATGATTGAACACGTTTGTGGACTTTTGATTTCATAAGCAATTGTGATCGAATTATTTACTCTATGAACAATTAATGTGACATTAACGTGTATATATATTTCTTTCTTATTATAAAAACTTAGTGTTTCAAAATGGCAACTACTTCAAAGAATATTGCCGCTGAACTCAATAGGGGTGAGAAACTAAATGGTGACAATTATGAAATATGGAGTATGAAAATTCAATATGTACTGGAAGAACAAGAGGCTCTTGAACCATTAAACCTGATCATGGATGCTCCTGAGGAGGGCACTACAACCCAACACAGAAGGGACTGTGATGAATATGAATTATGGAAAAAGAAGAACTCTTTAGCTCGTATCATGCTACTGAGTAGCATAGATAATGATATCATGCGTGAGTTCTGTAAATTCAAAACTGCAAATGACGTGTGGTCTGCATTGGCTGCTCGTTTTAGAGGTGCTTCAGTGACCAAAGTGAGGTCACTTACAATTAAGTTTGATACTTATAAGAAGAACCCAGATGATACAATGCAAAAGCATTTGAGGAAAATGTCCAACATGGTAAGTGAGTTACGTGATGTTGGTCATGAACTGTCTGATGAACAACAAGTGCAAGCTGTGATTTGTTCATTGCCTCAGAGTTGGGAGCACATGAAGATGCACCTAACTCATAATAAAAACATCAAGAAAATAGAAAATGCTACGAGGCATCTCAACTTGGAGGAAGAGCGTCTTGAAGCCTCAAAGATGTCTTTTGAGGCATATGCAGTTAGTTCTAGCTCACATGGAGTTATAAACAAGAAACGCAAGCATCATGGTGGATATAAGTGGAAAAAGAACGAGAAATTCAACCACTCTCCTCAGGAATCCAAGAAGGCAAAATGGAACTAACGTGGAAAGAGAAAACGTCCCTTCAAAAAGAAGACCATGAAACATATAAAGTGCTATAATTGTGATAATAAGGGCCACTTTGCTCGAGAGTGTACTGAGCCTAAGAAGGTACAACTTTATAGTACAAACATTTGTTCTGAGAATGTTTCTTGTTCT
>JANZLH020403515.1:0-10307 GCA_026770325.2 Erythroxylum fimbriatum
ATTATAATTTTATTATAAAAGAATATGATATCCTTTTAAAGTGTATTAAATAAGCCTTTTGAAAGAATATAATAACTGATATTAGTAATTTATTTAATTAATTTAAGAGTTTCGAGTTGAATGATATCACTTTAATACTTAACAACCGCAATAACTACCTGGAATCTTTTTTTTTTGTTTCTCACGAAGTATCTTAGAAGGGTACCAACTATAGGAATACACCTTTAAGCCATCCACGTTTAGATTAATTCCCGCTCGAGTCGGGTAGGTCCCTTACAGAGGCAAAGCTCTGGCTCCAAGTTTTAAACTGTTGCATACATGAGGGTAGTTCGAACTTACGACCTCACTTAAGCCAAAAGAGCCTCTTACCAACTCACTTAAGCTGAGGGAATTCAAACAAGAGCCAACCCCTATAAAGCTACTTTTTCCCCTTATTTCTAGGTAAATGTTAAGATCAAATTTTTGGTTATGTCTGTTTGTTTAATAGCTCAAGACAGCCTGCAAACGCTTTACTTACTCCAAATTTTAAATGAATAAAGCAATCCTTTTTACAGACAAGGATATCTATGTCGATGTGGTCTGTATCATTCAGACAAGGATATCCGTGTCGACGTGATCTCACATCAAATTTACTATTGAATTGATAGGGTATTATATTGGTACCGATTAATATTATCTACTGTTTTAGATAATTTTTTAAATTTATAATATAGTTTTTAAATTTTTTAAAATTTATAATGTGTATTTTTAAACATATCTTCAAAAATTATAATGATAAATAATAATTACAATTAATATGAAATAATAATAATTTTTAGATATTTTGCATATAAATAATAACCACAATTTTTATAAAAAAGACAATTATCATCATACAAATATAAATTTAAAAATAATACAAAGTATTTAAAATATTACAATTTCAATTTTTATTATATAATAAATAATAGTTACATTAAAACAACCAATAAAAAGAACAATAAATATCCTTAATTTTCAAATTATTACAATTTACAACAAGAGTTCGTAATAAGGAAACAATCAAGTAGAATTAAAACATGAAACAAAAACATATATTATTTAACTTACTATCAATTAAATATATTATATATTATATATTTAATTAAAAGTAATTATTACTAAATTTATAAATATCTTAATTCAATTTATAAAATTAATTTAAAAATTATTAATAAATATAATTGTTGAGCATCTTTGTGACGTTTGAGGGTTACAGTAACATATTATATTAGAGTTTTAAGCATTTACAAGCATTCATTTATTGGCAGTGAAGTGATTGAAAGTCGTGGAACATTAAATTGAGCAATTAAGATTTCTTTAAGTTATAAACATAGATTGGGATTGGTGTTCTTGTATTTAAGTGCTCCAAGAAGAAATATAGAGGTTCTTTTTTATCCTTCAAGGAAAATTATATGAGAGTTTTTTGTCAAAAAAGAATTACTGTAAGAAGGTTCATTATTACCTAATTCAAAGAAGAGATTAGTGGAATCCTAAAAAATATTTAGAAAATTGATATAATCAAGATTTGTTTTTTGAAATTATTATAAAATCGATTTACAAGTTCTCTTTCTATATTTCAAAAAAAAAAAGTTCTCTTTCTTACTCTTTACATTTTTATTGTATTAAATCAGTTAAGTGTCTTTATTAAGTTACAAAAAATTTCCTTTGAATCATTAATATTTAATTCATCATCTCTTGGGTGTCATTAAGGACCACGCAACTCATGTTCAGTGCAAGATTATTTGGAAGAGATAGTGACCGGCACATCTACCAACTTGATCAATAGAGATGGTATATAGGGCCAAAAAGTAAATAATGAAAACAATAAAGATGACAAACTGTTATGGTCCTTTGTTTGGAATCGAGTCACAGGGCAAGTGTATTGTTTTTTTGGTCGACCTATCTTGAGTAGAATTTCAGCTCTTCAAAGGGAGGCTGATACCTTAGAGTTCGATAGAGAGAACTCTGATCTCTTATGTGAATAAATTCTGATCTACTTCTTTTATTAATTCCGACTGCCTTTAAATAGGCAAGTCTCCTTACAATAATAGAATTCTTACTCTAAGAATGTTTCCTACTCTCGATAATCCTACCTTATTCTTATCCTTTCAACAATAGGATTCCTGCCGTATTATTATCCTAATAAAGAAATAACCATAAAACAAAAACTATCTAACAAAGCAATAAAAATCTAAATTAACGTTTTTTTTCTTTCATACGTTTTCCACAAGAATGCGTCCATAACATTACCCCCCCTCTTGTGGAAAGAGCTTGTCCTCAAGCTCGAATGATGGATAGGCCTGTTGGAAATGGTCGACAGGTTCCCATGTGGCATCTGATTCAAGGAACCCTGTCCAACAAACAAGAAGTTCCTTGATGCCACGGTTAACACGAGCACGAATAATAGCCGTAGGAAGAGGAATAATTTTGCCATCTTCAGTGGGAGGCAATTTAGTAATCGGAGGCAACTACTCACCCTTAAATGCTTTCAACAAAGAGACATGAAAACATTGTGTATGTGGCTATTGCGAGGCAATTCTAGTTCATATGCTACCTGTCCAATTCTCTTCCGAATTGGAAACGGTTCATAAAACTGCGGAGATAACTTAGAGTGAACAAGTAGCCGAATAGATTGGTGTCTATATGGGTGTAAATGAAGCCAAACAAGGTCTCCAGGAGTGAATTCAACATCTGGTTACCTTTTTCATAGTGGTCCTTCATTCGTTGCTGGGCTTGGAGTAGGCGGTTTCGAATATCTCCTAAGACCTTGTCTCTATCCACAAGAGTAATGTCAACAGCTTCAACTCAAGTGCACCCTTGTGTATAAGAAAGCAACCGAGGCGGTGCACGACCATAGACAACTTGAAACGGTGTGGTTCGAATGGCTGAATGGAAGGAAGTGTTGTAACAGTACTCAACACAAGGAACCCACGCAACCTATTTGCGAGGATAATCTCCTGCGAAACAACAAAGATACTTCTCTACCGTATGATTCACCACTTCTGTTTGACCATCCGTCTGAGGATAATAAGCTGAAGAGAACTGCAGCTTAGCACCATGAAGGCGGAATAATTCCTTCCAAAAAGTGCTAGTAAAGATCACATCTCTGTCACAAGTAATAGTTTCCGAGACTCCATGTAGCCGAACAGTACGCTTAAAGAAGACTTGGGCTACGCGAATAGCAGTGTAGGGGTGAGCCAAGGGAATGAAATAGGCATATTTTGAAAACCAATCAACCATAACAAGCAAAACTGATTTGCCCTAAGATTTGGGCAAGCCGTCAATAAAATCCATTGAAACATCAGCCCAAATTTGAGTTGGTAATTGCAGGGGTTGGAGCAGTCCAGTCGAACTTAAATGTTCAGATTTGTTGCGTTGGCATACTGGACAAGCAGCCACATACGAGGCAATATCACTCTTCATATTGTTCCAATAAAAATCCTGTCGAATCCGATACAGTGTTTTCTAAACTCCCTCGTGCGCACTATCATGGTAGGAGGATAGAAAAGGGGAAATTATGGAAGAACTAGAGAGAACAAAGATTCAGGCCTTAAACAAAAGTAGCCCGTCAAGAAGTTGCCAATCTGAATCAAGGTCCCCATTTTTAACTCTTACGCACGATTGTTTGAGTTCCTCGGAGCTCCCTAGCTCTGCCTGAATGGAGTCCAGTAAGGCACTTCGAGGACAACTGATAGCAAATAGTGAGGGGTCTGGACTGGTTTTACAGGATAATGCATCTGTTGCGGCATTAAGTCGTCCTGCTTGATATTCTACTGTGAAATCATAACCTAAGAGCTTAGTAAGCCAATGTTGCTGAGGAGGAGTGGTAAGCCGTTGGTCCAATAAATACTTCAAGCTATAGTGATCTGTCCGGATCAAGAACAATCGTCCTCACAGATAAGGACGCCAATGTTGTACTGCTTTAGCCAACCCAATCAACTCTCTTTCATACGCAACAAGCTTATGATGTCTTAGAGCCAATTGACGACTGAAAAACGCGACCGGATGACCTTCTTGTTGCAAAATAGCTCCAATACCACCTCCGGAAGCATCACATTCAACAATAAAGTCTTTTGTAAAATCTGGTAATTGCAATACGGGAGCAACAGATGATGTGTGTTTTAACTTGTCAAATGCATCCACAGCTGCCTCGCTTCATTGGAAAGAATTTCTTTTAAGCACAGAAGTTAATGGAGCAACCAACTCTCCATAATCATGAATAAATTTGTGGTAATAACCCCTTAAGTCCAAAAATCCATGGAGTGAAGTGATAGACTGAGGTTGAGGCCAGTCTAGAATAGCTTGAACCTTGCTCATATCCATGCCTACACCTGCAGCGGATATAGTATGGCCCAAATATGCAACTTGTGTAGATGCAAAACAACACTTAGAACGCTTCAAGTAAAGTTTGTGAGCACGCAATAAGGTTAAGACCTTTCGCATGTGGACCAAATGGTCCTCCCAAGTCATACTGTAAATCAAAATGTCATCAAAGAAAACCAAGAAAAAATGTCGTAGAAGCTCATGGAATACCTCATTCATTAAGGCCTGAAAAGTGGATGGAGCATTATTAAAGCCAAAGGGCATAACAAGGAACTCAAAATGCCCATGGTGTATATGGAAAGCGGTTTTCTCGACATCAGCAGGAGACATGCGAACTTGACAATAACCCGATTTGAGATCCAACTTAGTGAAGTAACGGGTACCATGCAACTCATCTAATAGTTCATCCACCACCGGAATAGGAAACTTGTCCTTTACGATTTTAGTATTTAATTCACCGTAATCAATACAAAGCTGCCAAGAGCCATCTTGTTTGCGAACCAACAAGACTGGAGTAGAAAATGGGGATTTACTGGGCCGAATAAACCTTTGTTGGAGCATTTGGTTGCATTGTCTTTCAATCTCATCTTTTTCTGTATGGGGATATCGGTATGGACGAACAACTACAGGGGTTATCCCGGGCAACAAGCAGATGCAGTGGTCACATTCCCTTATGGGTGGTAAACCAATTGGCTCTTAGGACAAGTCCCCAAATTCAGTTAAAAGGCCTTCCAACATCTGATCTTCTGAGGTGACCATAACCATTGTGTGTAAGATATAATCACAAGATCGGTGCTATCCTTGAAATAAAATAGGTGTCCCTTCCACCGAGAAGGTCATGGTAAATGCAGCAAAATCCCAGAATATAGGTCCTAATGTTTCCAGCCATTTAACACCCAAAACCATGTCAAATCCACCCAAAGGAATCACATAAAAATCTACAGAGAAGTTATGGCCAGCAATGGAAAATGATACCTGTCTACAAACTCCCAAACTCTGAACTCTATCTCCATTGGCAATGGAGACTTTCGTATTTGGCAAGGAATGAACAGCAAGTGCTAAACTTTGAGCTACTTTTGAGCTTAAAAAGTTGTGAGTACTTCCTGAATCAATCAAGCCAAGCATCGGTTGTCCTTTTATGATAGCTTGCAACTGCATAGTTCTGCCATGAGAGTGTCCATTAATGGCATTTAAGGAAATTTCAGGGGTAGGATCTAAGTTGTCTTCAAGAGTATCATCATCTGTATCTACTAACTCTAACCAGAAAAGTCGTTTGCATTGGTGAGTAGCTGAATATGGTTCATCACAATTATAACACAGCCCTTTTGATCTCCTCTCTGCCATCATTGCTCATGTCAGCCGCTTAAAAAAAGGAGCTTGATTGCTTGATGATTTATCAATCGTTGTTCGGGGAGATTGCCATGTCATCCTTCGAGTAATAGTGAATTTCTTACAGCAAATATAGGCAACAACCCAAGTTAGATATGGAGAAGTATCTGTCAAGCAAGGTCTATCTTAATTCAGGGAAGTCGAAGACGTGTTGGCGATGGTCATACCATTAATATATGGCGGGATCCCTAGTTAATAGATGATATGGATCCTAATATTTAGATAGAGTACATGGAGGATTTGAACCTAAATATGGTCACTGATCTCATGGTGGGTCATCGATGGAATGAATCTTTGATTCGGAATTCTTTCATTCCACATGATGCAGAACTCGTTCTACAGATTCCGTTGGGTTTTTCAAATGTTAAGGATGATTGGATATGGACCATGAACAGAAAAGGAGAATATCAAGTAAAAGAAGGTTGCAGGCTTGGTACAAAGATTGCTAATGCAGAGTTTATTGTGACTGGTTTTCCGTGGGAAAAACTCTGGCAGGTTCAGGTTCCTGGTAAAGTGAAGATCCTTATTTGGCGCATTTTATGTGATACTCTTCCATGTAGAGCAAATTTAAGAAGCAGACATATTGATTTAGATGAAACTTGCCCTCTCTGTGGTACGTCGGCGGAAACTGCACAACATGCTTTTTATTACTGTGAGTTTGTTCAGTCCGTTTGGCTTTTATCTTCTGTAGGATGGACTTCTATTACATCCTTGCATGAATGGCTTGCTGTTGTTGTCTCTTCTTTCATGAATTCACAGAAGGAGGAGGTTTTCATGATAATTTGGAGTTTATGGGCTCATCAAAACGAAGTTGTGTGGCAGCAAAGGCTTCATCATCAACATTTTATTATTAGTCGAGCAAGAACAGTTCTTTTTTAATGGCAAGCAGCGAAGTCGAAGGGTAATCTATCAACAAGGCAAAACCAAAACCCTCATTCTAGTTGGGTAGCTCCAACTCCGAATCAATTTAAATGCAATGTTGATGTTGCTTTGTTGGAAAATGGTCTTTATGGGCTTGGCATGATAATTCGTAACTCTCAAAAGCAGAACTGTGCTGGAAAATTAATGAATTTATTGGAATGAAGAGATCCACAAATAGGAGAAGCCCTTTGTTTTCAGGAAGCTTTGATTTGGATCAAAACATTATCTTTCTTCCCAATATGTATGGAAACTAATTGTCAGATCATTACTCAATTTTTGACATCTACGCATATATTTTCTTCTTATTTTTCAATGATTATTCAGGATTGTAAAGCTCTACTTAATGAGCATCAGTTTATTTCTTCTGCTTTTATTAGAAAGCCAGCGAATCAAGTTGCTCATACGATAGCTAGGGCAGCTAATTCTATGCCTAGTTTTGAATGGGGGATATGCCCTCCTTTTTTTTTGTATGATGTCTTATCTATTGATATCAATAATATGCGCTGAGCGCATCAGGTAACGTTCAAAACAAAAGAAAAAAGCTAAGAAGAACTAAGTTAATTTACCATATTAAAGATGCTTAAATAGTTCACATTTGATATTCGTATGTGGTGTGTTTTGTCATTTTTTTAACCAAACTTTAAGAGATGTTTTATCTAAAAATTTAAAAATTAGAAGTTTTTTAAAGAATTTATTTTTTATAAAATCTTAAATTAATAAGTAGAAAAATGAGCCAAACTCGTTAACTTCTTTAAAATTAAATTCGTAAAATAATGTCTTTTTTTAATTTAGTCCAGACATAGATTACTCAAGTCGAGGCCTGCCCAAGGCTTAGCTTTTTTAAACAAAATGTTATTGTTTTGCTTAAAAAAAATTGAATCTCAAATAAGTATGAGCATGATTTAGCTTATAAATCGACCCATTAAAAACACTTAAATTTAAACTCACGAGTCAGTCTATTGCCATCTTTGCATCTTTTTTTTAAAAGTAAAAATTAGCACACGAAAACAATGACAAGAAAGGCAAGGCAAAACTAACCCAAGCCAACAGGCTTACCCTGTACACCCAGATCCTACTAGCCTTTCACCATCATTGTTTGAACAAACAGAAATATCGGAAACTAAAATGGAATCTAAACATAAAGGATTAACACTCCAATGATGAAGGTTTGCATGTAATAAGGCTATCCTTGCGAGTGAGTGAGCCGCTTTATTGGCAATCCTACACGTCCAATGGAAGGACAAGTGAAGGAATTGTCGCTTGAGTGAGAGATAGTCAAGGGCCAAAATTCCAATCTCTGAACTATTCAAAAACGGAGCTAAAATAGCTTGAACACCCGTCAAACAATCAGACTCCACAATGACATGATCAAATTGTTTTTCTTTTATCCAAGAAAGAGCTTTCCTTATCGACATAAGCTCAGCAAGAACTGAGTCAAGCAGAAAAGGATAATGTCTGGAGATAGCAGCAACAAAATGACCTCTATCATCCCTGAGAATAGCAGCAAACCTTGTGACCTTCTTATTTTGAAAAACAACCGCATCAACATTACATTTCAGAAAGCCCCCTGGTGGTCTAGTCCATCCAGAGTTGATAGCTCTAACCTCCTTAGTCGTACCAGCGACCCTCTTAAAAATCTCCCGAGAAGCCTGCCAATCTTTAATAAAATTATCTGCGAAATTAACTATCATAAGAGGGGGAACGTGCTTACCTTTCCATACTCTTAAGTTTCGATGATACCAAATACTCCACAGCATGGCAAGCTGTCGTTCGATGATGGAGGTTGACGATATTTGTAAAAGCTGCGTTAAGAACGAATCCATCCCATGACTTGGGAAACGCCCACCTGTCAATGCCCAGACATCTTGAGCTTTCGGGCAACCCACAAGGACATGGCATAGATCTTCTGAATTACCACAAATATCATAATTGGTATTGAGCAAAACACCCTTACGACGTAAACGATCTTTGCAGGGGAGAAAATCACAAAGACAACGCCATACAAAATCCTTGAGCTTAGGAGGTATAGCCAGATTCCAAAGCATGTTCCAAGGACGCTCAACAAAAAGGTTACCGATATCATTGTACATAGGGAGAGCCAACTTAGACCCTGTTTTAATTGTGTAAGCACCATTCAGACTATGATGCCAAATAAGTTGATCTGGCGGTTTAGAACGAGCTATTGGGATCCTGGAAACACGCCCAACATCATAAGGCGTTAGCAATCCTTCTAGTAATTGTACATCCCACCCTGATCCCTCCTCATTAAACAAATCACACATCTTGAGATCACCGAACTCCTGAATGGATGGGGAGGTGACAAAGAAATTGTTTGCTTCATTAATCCAAGGGTCGGTAAAAATATTAATAGAGGAGCCATCCCCCAGTCTCCATCGTACGCCTTTAAGTAGGATATCCTTAGCCGCAAATATACTCTTCCAAATAAAACTTGAATTGGGACGTTCTTTGGCCTCCAGGAAACTGCACGAAGGGAAGTATTGTGCTTTGAAAAGTTTGCTCGGCAATGAATCAGGAAAAGCCATAAATCGCCAGCCTTGTTTAGCAAGCATGGCTAGGTTAAAGCAATGAAGGTCCCGGAAACCCATACCCTCATATTTCTTCGGAACACATAAACGATCCCAACTCGCCCAATGAATTTTCTTTCGGTTATCCGTGCCCAATCCCCACCAATAGGCATTCATCATTTTCTGAATTTCATCGCAGGTGCCTTGGGGAATAAGAAATACACTCATACAATAAGCCGACAATGCTTGTGCAACTGTCTTAATAACAATCTCTTTCCCCGGTTTTGAGAGCAATTTATTCTTCCAACTCGTAATACGCTTACTAAGTATATCTTTTATGAAAGCAAAGACCTGCTTCTTCTTCCTCCCAATAAGGGAAGGAAGGCCTAAGTATCTCCCGTGGTCGATAGGCGTGTATACCCCTAAGATGGCTTCCACTTCTCGTCTTGCAGAAGGTTTTGTATTCGAACTGAACATAATGCCTGACTTTTGAAATTTAATTGCCTGCCCCGACACTGCTTCATAGATGGCGAGTGTCCTTTTGATGTTTTGCCCCTCAGAACTATTCGCACGGAAGAAAAGGAAAGTATCATCGGCAAAAAAAAGATGAGAGACACTAGGATTGCCAGGACAAATAGTTACCCCATGTATGTCCCCTCTCGCCTCACTTTCCCTTAACAAAACAAACAATCCTTCAGCGCAAAGAATGAAAAGATACGGAGACAAAGGATCTCCTTGCCTCAGACCACGCTTCGGGGTGATAAGACCTACTTTAGAACCGTTAAACGCCACCGAATAACGCACAGTAGTGACATACACCATAATAAGCTCCACCCACTTACTATCAAACCCCAGCTTTAACAGGATAAAACGGAGATAATCCCAATCTACTCTATCATAGGCTTTGCTGGTGTCAATTTTAAGGGTTGCCTTTGTTAGACCCCGATCTTTTAGTGGAATTTAGAAAGATTAAATGAAATTCAAGGAGTGATTTTGTATATGAATTGGGATATAGAAGTTTTGTGCCTTAAGGAAAAATTGATGAGAAAATATTTGAGGACTTTGATATTTGAATAAATTTGTATGGATTATGAGAGTAAAGTGAATGAGTTGATTGAAATGGAAGTT
>JANZLH020403536.1:0-10303 GCA_026770325.2 Erythroxylum fimbriatum
TTGAATTTTAGTGAAGGAAACAAGCAATAGGTAGTTCTAAAAATCTTTTCTTGAATAGGAAACTAGAAACTAATCTTAACATCTAAGAATCATTTCTTAGGGAAAAAAAATTCACAGTTTCTAATTGAAAACCCAAAAATTTTATTGGAAATATTCAGGCTTTTTTTTTCCAATGAAAGATTGATTACATATATAAAAATTTCTTAGAACTTTAATGTTAATGGAATAAGAAACCCTACTAAACTTTCAAAACAAGAATAAAATCCTATTTTACAATAAAGTCTAACTAATAAACACAATATAAAATAAAATTATTTATTTTTAACAAAAAATTAAAATAATAGCTATTTTTTTAATTCTGCATCATTGAAGTAACTACATCAACCACATTGCCAAACACATGTTTCAACTTTCAAGATCATCCAAATTGTCCAACCGGAAAGTAAATCCTGAATGATTGAAACAGATACCAAAGATCTGGTCTCGTTGTACCACACAAATAGAACAAGCAAAGACTAAAAATATAAGATAAAATAAAACTAGAAATAAAGAATAATAATAATAATAATAACTAAATAAATACGAACAGGTGTAAGTATAAAAATAAGTAATAAAATAAATACTATAATAAATATAGAACAAAATAAAGAATAAAATAAAGATAAAATAAGTAAATAAATAAACAAACAAGAAAGAAGATAAATCAATCAATCAAACAAGTCAATGCGAGAAAATGATTAGGCTAGGTAAAGAAATGGTTAAGCTAAATAACTATGAGAGAAGTACTACAGAATGAGAGTTTAGGTTAAATAACTATGAGAAAGAGAAACACTTCTCTATATTAGATCTTTCGCCTATATCTTAATATGCTAAAGTTTTCTATCAAAGGTCAAGTCCTCATAAGTTCTAGCATAACCATATCATTTTTAATTACCTTCCTCTAGCTCTTCTTAGGCCTTTCTCGTTACCTCTTATAGTTTATAAGTACAATCTTCTCGCATTTTCTCATTGGAGTACCAGGATATCTCCTCTTAACATGTTTAAACTATTTAAACTTGTTCTCTTTTAATATTTCATCGATATTAGTCACTTTTAATTGTCTTACCATTATATTTCTGACCTTATCTTTTTTCGTAAGGTTGCACATCAAATAGAGCATCGTCAACTTTGTCATTATTAAATTATGACAATGCAACTATTTAATGGGTCAACACTTTGGCTCATATAACATAGTCGGTAAAATCGCTAAATAATAGAATTTACCTTTGAGCTTTAGTATTATCTTTTTGTCACATAAAACTCCTGAAGTACTTCTCCATTTAAGCTACCCTAATCTAACATAGTGAATTGTATCTTCATCGATCTCTCCATTGCTTTGGATGATAAATTCTCAATACTTAAAATGCTCTTTCTATGGTCTAACTTCTGAAACAATCTTTATCTTCACATCAAAAGTGACCCTATGGCCCAAAGAATTACACTCTAAGTACTCAATCTAAGTCCTGCTCAATTTAAAGCCGCTTTGACCCTAGCGTCTCTCTCCGAAGTTTTAAGTTGATATCAACACCCTCTTTTGTCTCATCCACTAAAACAATATCATCAATAAACAACACACACCAAAGCACCTCCCCTTAGTTGTTCTTGGTAAACTCATCCATCACTACTACAAACATAAGGAGACTTAATGAGGAGCCCTAGTGTAGTTCAATATCAATAGAAAAATATTCTATCTCATTTTATCATCCTTGCTCTAGTTTTTACACTTTCATACATAACCCTCATGACTCCTATATAAGTCATAAGAACTCGTTTAACTTCTGAACATCTTCACATGATTTCTCTAGGTATCCTGTCATAAGCCTTCTTTAAGTCAATAAAAATCATATGAAAGTTACATTGTCTATCCCTGTAATATTCCATTAATCTCTTAAGAAAATGTATAGCTTCTGTCGTGGACTTTCATCACGTGAAACAAAACTAGTTCTCCGAGATCGATAAACTCTTTCTCAATCACCTTTTTGCATAATTTCATTATGAGACTAAGAAGTTTTGATGTTTCTATAATTGTTACAAATGTCTCCTTTGTTATTGTATAGAGGAATTAACATACTAAATCTCCACTTACCTAACATTTTGGCCAACTTGAGGATCACATTAAAATGCTTGTTAGCTAAGCAAGACCCTCTTTGTGTAGGCTCTTTCACCCCTCTATGAATATGTCAGTAGACCTTACTACCCTTCCACTCTCCATCTGCCACCTCAAAGCTCTTTTAATTTCTTCTCTTGTGATCTATCAGTAATAGTAAAATTACGATATCTCTCGGTAGAAAAATGTTCTATACCTCCTTTATCATCCTTACTCTAGTTTTTACACTTTCATACATAACCCTCATAACTCGTATATAGGTCATAAGAACTCGTTTAACTTCTGAACATCTTCACATGATTTCTCTAGGAATCTTGTCATAAGCCTTCTTTAAGTCAATAAAAATCATATGAAAGTTACATCGTCTATCCTTGTAATATTCCATTAATCTCTTAAGAAAATGTATAGCTTCTATCGTGGACTTTCATAACATGAAACAAAACTAGTTCTCCGAGATTGATGAACTCTTTCTCACTCTCTTAATCACCTTCTTCCATAATTTCATTGTGAGACTAAGTAGTTTTGATGTTTCTATAATTGTTACAACTTTGAATGTCTCCTGTGTTCTTGTCTAGAGGAATTCACATACTAAATCTCCACTTATCTAACATTTTGGCCGACCTGAGGATCACATTTGTCTAGGCTCTTTCACACCTCTATGAATATCTCATTAGACCTTACTACCCCTCCACTCTCCATCTGCCTCAAAGCTCTTTTAATTTTTCTCTTGTGATCTAGGACATGTTAAGATTACCTAAAAATTTCCCTCTATACCGTCATTAAAAAGGTTATAATAATATCTCTATCATCTTCCCTTAATGTCATTTTTAGCCAAAAGCACTTGCCCTGTTTCATCTTCTATATAAAAAACTTGATCCAAGTTTTTAGCTTCCCATTGCCCATCTCTTGTCATCTTAAATATATCATTTTCTCCATCTTTAGTTTCCAATCGTTGATATAATTTCTCGTAAATTCTGCTTCTAGCTTCTAAACTATCTTCTTCGCCTCTTTCTTTACCAATTTGTAATTTTCTTTATTAACTACCCTTTTTACCTCTGTAGTGATATCCGCTAGTACTTTATCAGCATCCTTCTTGATTAACCTTGTAAATTTTTATTCCACCACCAAGACTCCATCTTATTACTCCTATGTCCTTTAGAAACACTCAAAATCTCTTTAGCTGCATTCCTTAAACGAGTCAGCATCTTCTTTTAATTTCCATTCATCTCCATATATTACTCTATTCCTAAGTTGTTTCACTGTTTTTCCTTTCAAGTTCTACTATCTGACTCTGGTACACCTCTGAGGACTTCTCTTCTTTTTCCAACTTTTAATTATAAGATCTATAACCAGCAATCTATGCTTAATTGACAAGAAAGAGTTAGGTATCACCTTACAATCCTTGCAACTAGGTCGATCACTCAGCTTGAAAAAGTAGTCAATTTGAGTCTTTGCAGTTTTGCTCTTAAAAGTCACCAGTTGCTCCTCATTTTTCTTGAAAAATGAGTTGGTTCTACCACGAAGTCCAACAAAGTAGTCCCACTATCATTCATATATCCATACTTGAAATCTCCATGAACACATGAATATCCATCTGAGGTTACCCCTATATGACCATTAAAGTCTCCTCTTAAAATAGTTTTCTCGTCAAGGGGAATCTGCTAAATCACCTCATATAGCTCTTCCCAAAATTGGCACTTAAGTTGTTCGTCTAACCCTACTCAGAGTGCATAAGCACAAACCACATTGCAAACAACACCTTTCACCATAATCTTTTACGAACAAAATCTTATCACTAGTCTTTTTTACCCCCACAACATCATGAGTTCCTTAACAACTACGATACCTACTCCATTCCGACGCCTCAAACCTCCTAAATACTAAATTTTGACTCCATTGACCTTTTTAGCTTTAGCACCTGTCCACTGTGTCTCCTAGAAGCACGCTATCTGAATCTTATATTTGTATAAAATCTCCACTAATTCCAATGGCTTCTTTGTAAATGTCTCGATGTTCCAAGAACCAATTTGCAATTTGTCAACATCTATTCTCCTAGACACAAGACTCATCAAAGGACTAGTCCTTATTATATCATTAGAAGTCAATGTCACCTTTTTTATCCTAATACCCAACACCGCTTATAGAAGACAAGCACAATAAGTCCATAAACAACTCTAATAGTACTCCATTAACCAAATAATACAAAAATGATTAAAAAAAATGCAAACTATTATATTATTAAGGCAAATCCCTAGGTAAGCAACTTGTTCCCACCATGGTGTCACTCAAGCAATATTCCTATAGAGCAAGTTTACAGTTTCTAAATATTAGGTGGGATTATCTAAGTTTTATTGAAAGAAGTAAATTGCCAAGTCAGTAGATGTGGACTATTATTAAAATAAATCAAATGCGTTAAGCAAAGAATAGAAATAGAGAGAGAGTAGACAAGCAAAGCCAAAAATGAAGATGGATGCAAAATATAAGCATATAAATTGCGACCCATTTGGAGGAAAAATAAAGTAGACAAGCAAAGCCAAAGAAAATGTACAACGTCAAATGGAAAGACTGACTTTGGAGGTCTTCTCAAGAAGTATTATATCTGAGTTATAAAGCAAGCAAAACTGCAAGATCACTTATATACTTGTAAGCTAGGTAACTATAAAAAATTTTCAATTATTGAAGATAGAAGAAAATACATGAATCTCAAAAGTAAGGTTTTGAAAACTCTAAATCCCTATATCCTTCCACTTAACCGTAATAAAACAAACAATTCCACTAAAAAGAGAAATGTTTAAAAGCAACAACCTATTAAGAAAGCGAAAAATCCAAATCCAAACAAAGAGAGAGATGTCAAACAATAAAAGGAAGTGAATGTACAATAATATAAGCAAGCAGACAAAAGTGGGAAGATCTCAAAAGACTTTTTTTTTTTACACGAATTCTGCAGACTTGGAGACTATTTATATCCAATTATAAGAAAATTTTACTTAAAAACAAGAATACCTCGCTATTCTTAGCTTAACAGTCAACACCAACTCTCTCATTAGCTAAACAATAATAACCCCATATTATTAAATAAAGCCAAAAGGTAGAAGCACCCACTACTTCGATCTAATCTATGAAACCAGACGCTAAAAACCCATCCAAGTCCCAACCAAAGAACACGCAAAACCCTAAAAATGGAGAACCACCGAGCTCATGTAAGCTAAAGCACCACTAGCACGAATCAAAAAGCGCCAAACAAACACAAATCAAACAAACAAATAATGAAACAAGCTGAAGGAGATGTAAATCTAACTCAAAACCCACTCAAAGAACACGAAAAACAGTCAAGAACCAACCATGACTACTGCCGGTACCAAGAGACAACAACAATGATTGCGTAGCTAAAACTACAGAAAAATTGGTATAAAATTTGATGGGTATGAAAAAATAGAAGCTTACAGCTAAAAGCAAAGAGAGTTGAGAGAAATTCGAAGTCCAAATCGAAGAAGAAGAAGATGTAAAAAATAGTGGACTGTGAAATCTCATGAACAAAAGTCGACAATTCAAGCACTTCATTGTTCACACAAACTCCTTATAAATCTCAAACCCAAAAAGAGAAGCAAGGAACCACAAAATGAAGATCAAATTTAACGCAGACCCTGAACAAGAATTCTACAAAGCAAGCCCACCATTACAAAACTTTTAACAAATTTCAGCAGAGTTCCTCATATAGATCTTTAAGTTCAGAACAAGGAAAATCAACCCAAAGATTTACAGGTTAATGTTAAACTAGAAAATCAAAGTGCAAAATTTACAGATCTATATTTTTATTTCCCTTTGAAGATAAACCAAATCGAATCTTGATAGAGAGTGAAGGTACTTCTTGATCTGCCTAACCCCATACAAGCTACTCAGACTCTAGACCTGTGACTGTGAATCAACCTTCTGCGAGTAATCACAAGCAAACATGGAAAAGAAGAGAAATACAAATTGCAGAGAAGGAAAGTTTGGTCTAAAAGACAGTAGAGGAGTAAATACAACTTGCAGAGAACAAAGAAAAAAGAAGAGAATAAGTTGGAAAAGTGTTACTATAAATGGTAAGTAATAAAGCCGGAAAACCGGATCTAGGATCTGTGAAACTGGTGGAACAAGATGAGTAAGGAGGCTAAAGTAGCAACACCGATGATTCAAGAACAGAAGAACACCATCGCATTAACAAAAAAGAAGAGATGAAAGTTTACCATTTCGATGATTACCCCAACATATACAGATATTAATCTGGCGATGCATTCATTTTCATATTTCATGTTAAGAAAAGCATTCCATCAAACAAAAACTAGACTCTGAAACAACACCATTTACTAAAAGTTGGATAGAATATAATAAATAAATTAATTGGCAGTAGTCATGGTTGGTTAGCTCTGTTTCTGTCAAACCAGAGAAGAGGACGACAGATTTAAAAATCTTCAAAGCTCATCTACCGTAACAAAGATGCATTCGTTTATTTTCAAATGAAACATCTCAACCTAACAGATCTCAGACAAATCATGACCTACAGATCTAAAACATGACCTTTCGGATGAGAACGAAAAGCATATCGATAGAGAGAGAGAGAGAGAGAGAGAGCACCAGAACTTACAAGACGCGATCCACTGAGGAAGACACTAACTTTCAGCAAAATGTGGCCGATCGAGGTAAGTACGCAGAAATCCCAACCAAAATCTGGAAAAAATGTTGAAACTTTAACCATAGCAGCGACACAGAAGGACAAAGATCTCAGACCTACTACCAAAAACACAGACTCAACCACCAAAGATCGGTACACAGTGTACAGAAGAGAAGAATGTACAAGAAAAGAAACATCATACCGTGTTAGCAGTGGAGATGAAGCCGCACGAAGAAGGTCCTGTCCGGTTGTTCAATGGGTTGTTCACTTTTGTCAGTTGTTTTGTGTTCGTGGGAGACGTTAAAAGGAGGATAGCATCGACTTTTCACTTTCTTATCCGACGGACAATTCAACTATGTACCGCAGTTTTATCTTGGACAGATATTTCTGTCCTTGTCTATTGTAGACAGGACAAAAATCTTCGCAGACAACAAGCAAACAAGATTTTGGACGGAACTTTTGTGTCCTTGTCCACTGTCCTCACCCCTGAGGACAGTAACCATACACTGGGTTACGCTGCGTTTGGTTGCTGTCCCCGGTAACTGGAGACGGAACGGAACAGAAATTTGGAGACGAAACGGAACAGAAAGTGGGGACAATAAGGTGTTCGGTTATGGTGGACAGAACAGAGAAAACTGTCTCCGTCTACTTAATAGTTCTGTATTTTATAATGTTTGTTTGCTGTGTTAACTTATTTTGTTTCATAAGTACAGAAATATTTTGTTCCTTCTATGGTTGTGATACAAGATTTCTTGTTTTAGAGACAAAAACAAAACACATAATTAACTTTCAGAAATACCCCTCTCTTCGTATAAGCAATTTATTATTATTATTATTGTTGTTGTTGTTATTGTTATTATTATTATTTATAATTATTATAAATTTTAAACTTATTATTATTATTATAAATTTTAAACTTATTATTATTATTATTATTGTTGTTGTTGTTAGTGTTATTATTATTATTAATTATTGTTATAAATTTTCTACTTATTATTATTCTTTTTATTATTAATATTATTATTTTATTAATTTTATTATACGAAATGAATTATCCTATTATTATTATTATTATAAATTTTGTACTTATTTATTATTATTATTATTAATTTTATTATACGAAATTAATTATCTTATTATTATTTATTATTATTATAAATTATTATTATAAATTTTGTAATTATTATTATTATTATACAAAATTAATTTTCTTCTTATTATTTTTATTATCATTATTATTCATAATTAATTTTATTATTATTATTGTGATTATTAAATTCCTTATGATTATTAATTTTCTTCCTCTTCTTCTTCTATCATCATCATCATCATCATCATCGTCATTATTATTATTATACAAAATTAATTTCTTATTGTTATTGTTATTATTGTTATTTGTTAACTTTTTTACTAATACAAATGATTTGTTTTAAAATAATCGATGAATTACATATTTCCAATCATATTATACTGCAGGGGTATTTTAGTCATTGATTTTATTTTTATGTTCTGTCAACTACAACAAAACACATTTTTGTCCTCGAGATGGAGACACTTTTATTTGTTTTGTCCATCACAACCAAACACTTTACTATCTCCAATTTTTGTTCTGTTCTATCTCTAAATTTTTGTCTCGTTTCGTCTCTACATATTGGAGGCAGTAACCGAACACAGCGTTATACCTATTTATAGTGATGGTCTTATAAATATCTTTCAGATTCTACCCTGGATCTCTCTTCTCTTATTGACATGAGAAACCTCTTCATTGTCGTTAGATTGCATATGATGGAAGTCAATAGTCTCAATTTCCTTGAATTGTCATCACAGTAGTCTCGTGGAGAACAGCGGTTTTTCTCGGACATGAAGGAAGAATTCAAACGTTTCATAATATTATAGGTACTTGGATGAAGTTAAAAGATAGTCTACTCAGTGTCAACGTCTGATTTCTAAGTAATCCCAAGTCTTTATAAAACGGAGGAATCTTTCCTCTTAATCAATTCTTGTGTTTTTTAGGCGGAATTTGACTTTTCTTATTATAAGTAAGCGTGTACATGCCATTGATTTCTCTAGAGATTTAACCAAACAAAAGAGAAAAGAATAAACAAGTATTGAAAGGTTGGCAGCGCCGTTTTCTTGCTGATGATAGGGTGTGCAAAGCAAGTTGCCACATGCGAACTCCTATTTTGTCTCTTTGGCATTAAAAGTAATTACTTTCTAAGTTCAAGAGATTCCATTGACCCTATCAAATCGCATAGTTAGTGCCCTGCCCTGGGTAATAAGATATGTGCGAACCAATTTAAGTCAACGTGTTATAATGCATTTTAATTAATCCAGAAGTTTTAAATCGTAGTCTATTCAATTCTGAGATTTAAAATACAATAGGAATTTGTAATCCAGTTGTTAACAACTGCCAGGCTTGTAATTCTAGCACTCTTAAAATATTTACTTAATAAATATGAGATTCACAAAGAGAAGGCAACTGATTGTGACATATGCTAATCAACCATGAAACAGGCCCACTTAAAATAAAAAAAATATAGAATTCTTTCATGTCATTTAAATAATTTAATTTTTTAATTTATTTTTATTTTAAAATTTTTCATTTAAGTTTTTGTTAAAAATAACAATGAAATATACATAGGACAAATGACATGCCGATTTAAGCCAAAGTTTTAACTTAATATGAACTAATTATATTTAATATAAACTAATAATTTATTATAATAGTTGAATTAGATTGTTGTTTCAACAATATTGCTTATCTTAAATTATTAATTTGGGTTAGATTTAATAATTTCATATTAAGTTTAACAATTGCGTTAAGTCATAACGTCAACAACATTTGATTGGTTTATATGTGTTTCTTCATTATTTATTAATGGAAGTATAAAGAAATAGAGTTTTTCTAAACAATAAAAAATTATAGAGTTTTGAACAATTTTAAAGATTAAGAATGTTTAAAGCTACTTAAACTATAAGAGAGCCACATATTTTTTTTAATCTAAATTTAAAATAAAATCATTGTGTTACAAAAATTTCCCTTTTACGAGTGACCGTTGAAGCGGGAAAAAATGCGAATCTCAATCTGGTTAGCTCAAAGCCTCCCTACAAATGATAGGCATTTTTAAAAATTCTATTTTTTTTGGTACATCAAAGAAGTTTGGGCTTTAAACTTTTTCCTCAACCAAATACATTGCTTCTATTTATGCTCTCAATGGTTTCTCTCTTTGTTTTTGTTATATACTAGGTACAGCAAAGGTTGAATATCCCTTCCTTTTTTGTTCGATGAATTTGAAGCTAAAAAGGACTCCTTTAGTTGTGGAGTGCTTTAAGAATTTTCACATAAAGAGATTATTTGTAGCACCCCACTATCGCAGGACCCGAACCCGACATCGTAGGTGATATCCGAGTCCGTGACCCGCGAGGGTAACATGCTAGAGCACTCAGACAAAATCCCGTATAAATTTTTTTTTGAAACCTTAACATAGACAGAAGTCCATTTTCAA
>JANZLH020403574.1:0-10302 GCA_026770325.2 Erythroxylum fimbriatum
AACATGCCACCCTCTTAGGGCACGGACTCGAATATCACCATCGATGTCAGGTTCGGGTCATTGCGGGAGTGGGGTGCCACAATTATGGCCGTCGCTAGGTACGCAATGTGGGAATTGCAAAAAAAAAAATTTATAACGACTTTATAAAAAGCGTAGTTCTCTATTGCAAGGCGTGTATTTCATTTTTTAAAGTAATTCTTTTAACGTTGCAATATAAAACTTTTAAACTTCTCATATGTACATTCGTATTGAAATTAAACATTTAGTTATTATTTATACATGTAACATTTTAGTGATTTTTGTTTTTCTTTTAATATTTATAAATACCATATTTATCTTTATAATTAAAAATATATTTTTTTAGGGTTCCATGTAAGTTTTTGTTATTGTTGTTGCTGCTGTCATTATTGTTATTATTATTACTACTACTACTAGAAGAATATTAGTAATTTTACATTTTATTAATTTACATATATCATAAAAATAATTGTTATTAATTATTTTTTTTGTCAAAAAGGGGGTTGTGAAAGAATTTAATAAGAAGTTTGAAGTAAGACAATTACAACTTGTTATGCATAAATATAAACAAAAACTTTTAATTTAATATTTGTTAGTTTTATTTTTTTATATAAATATGACCGAATATCTAATTTGCTAAATATTTTATTAGAATGTTATAATGAAATAAGAATTGTTATTAAAATAATTTACATTGGTAATAAAATATTTTTTTAAAACTTGAATAAATTTAAGTATTTTAATTTTTCTACTTTACAATTTCGTTATAAAGTCGATATAACATGCAAATAAAATAAAAATCTATCAGAAACATGTCCGGTCAACTGAGCTTTGCTACTTTAAAATAAGACCAAAGAAAACATGCAAATAAAATAAAAATAAGACCAAAGAAGCTATCAATGATTTAATGGTGGATCTTTATGCAAGGATTGAAGCTTTGCTACTTTAAAAGACTAAAGTTAAGAATACAATATTAATTCAAGTGAAGGAGTAAGCTTATAGAAAATAAATAATGTCAATCATATAAGTAAATCAACATCTGTCTTTCATTGGATTTACAAACTAGAGAAACATAAGCAAATTGGGGCTAGAGTAAACTTATAACAAGAGTTAGACTTGTCCATAAAAAGCTCATGCAAAGTTTCAAAACAAAACAGTTGCCTATATGCTTTTTAGACAGGCGTCAGACTCGTGTAATTAGGTATTTTAGTTTTTTTGAAATTCTAAATTTATGTTTAGATAGAGATTGACCTTTTAAAGTTATTTAGTTATTTTTCCTAATAAGATTAGACTAAGAATGTTACTTTCCTTATAAGATTATAATTATTAAAAATTTATACCTATAGAAGACTGTTATATTATTGTAATTGATATCTTAGTACTATTTATCAATCAACAACCTTAAACAGATTTTCTTCAATCTTTTAAAGAAACTCTTATTTTTGGTCTGTAATAACTTATGATTGTATCTAGTTTGCTAGTGATGATCAAACCTTAAAATCTTATCAATCTCATCTTGTCCTTTTTTGTGAGTGTGATAATTATATCCTTCTTGTTTGTTATTTTTGAATATGTTCTTAGATCAAACTTGTCTTAATAGAATGATTATTGGTTCTTGTTTATATTGATATTGAATCTCAGTAGTCATATTGTTGGGAGTCATATAAGAGTTTTGGTATCAAATCCATATATATTTAGGTTCTCTATTGAATTTGCATGTGTATGTTTTAATATTTTTGTTTCTTCTTACCATATATTCAATTTATTTTGGTATCCTTATCATTTTTAAGATTCCCTAAAACTATACTATTTTTAAATTTCTTGTTCCTTTTTCCTTGATTTTATAGGCTATTCAAAAAAAGGAAAAAAAACAAAGTTAAATAAGTTAAAGAAAATATCCTAAAAAGTTTCATTTAAATCATATAAAGGGGCTAGCAATTATATTATCCTTTATTAGTAAGGATTGTTCTTTCTTGTCCAACAAGAACAAGGCACTCCATATTTCAAATACATTCTTTTTTTTTTTTTTCAGTTTTTCTTACTTTTTCCTATTGTTATAATTCTTTTTTGTTGAGTTCTTCTTCTTTTATATTCATTCTAATTAGTTTCTCCAGAGCTAAACCTTTTAATTTCAATTTTCTTAATTTCTTTGCCTCTATTTATGTTTACTTTGTTTTTTTGTCCAATTTGCTACTTTGAGAATTATTTGACAAAGGAAACGGTTAAAAGTAGTCTTTTTGATATATTAACAAGTTTATAAAGAACCTTTAGTCAAGAGTTTAGGTTATGAGTAAAGTGAATTTTGAGAGAAATAAACGAGGGAGTGCTTTTGAAATAAACAAGGGAGTGCTTTTACTACTAACATTTTCTTGAAGGTTATTATGACCTAAAACTAAAATAAAAACTCTTTTAAGGAAAAATAAGGAAATGAGGAGTATAAAGTAGGGATAAACTAGGAGATTATTATGAATACAATACAAGATCAAGATGAGCATCTCATTAGAAAATTTGGTGAAGTGAGGGATAAGTTGAAAAAACATAAAGCTATTATAATTAATCTACAACTTGACTCACCTTTACCTATTAGAGTGGATGATTTTAAGGAGTATGATGCTGTTGAGGTGTTACCAACTACTTGATAAAGTTAAATCTAAGGGGAGGTAAAGGAAAATAAGAAGGATGAGGAGAAAAAGGAGAAAATTTTAATTCAGGCTATGACAAAGGGTATAAAGAAAGAGTGGATAATAGTATGGGAAGTATGAAGATGAATATACGAACTTTTTTATAAAAGATGGACTTAGATTTTTATTTAGAGTTAAAAAAGTATATAGAGTTGGCCTTTGATTGTTATAACTTTTCAGAAGAGAAAAAGGTTAAATTTATTAAGTTTAGCGGTTATGCCATAGGTTTGTGGACTCAAGGAATTCTCATTAAAAGAAGAAAGCGAGGGCACCTATCAAGTTTTAAGAGGAGTATAGAGGAGTACCACAAGGAGATAAAAGTTACTATATTTAGATCAAATATGGATGAAGATAGGAAAGCGACAATGGCTTTCTTTATTTGTAAACTAAATCTATAAATTATGAATTTTATAGAGCTACACCATTACATAGAATTAAAGGATGCATTTCACTTAACTATGCAACTAGAAGACAACTAAAAAGAGACCTACTAATGGTTTTAGTGTTTTTAGTGCATGTTCTTCATCATGAAGCAAATTATGGAGTAAAAAGGAGGACAAGGCTTCAAAGTATGAATATAAAAAGAAATTAACCTAAAAGTGAAAGCATCAAGTTGAGGGAAAGCTAAACTCAATTTCTCTTTAACAACTAAGAATTAAGATGTCAAGTGCTTTAAGGAGAGGGCATAAAGCTTCATAAAATCCTAATAAGAGTGTAATATTGTTAAGGAAGGATAAAGAATATGTGTCTATGAGTGAAGAGGAGGTTGATAAATGCATATTTGGCTATAATTGTACACCTATATTTAATAGATTTTGGTAGATATTTTATAGTTTTGTCGTATATTTAGTACTTAATTTGCTCTAAGTGCATTCATAGGTTATAATTGACTTCATGGACTTAGAAAAAGAAGAATTCAGGAGAAACTGTGGCATAAGAAGAAGATTTGAAGCAACTAAGGATCTACATACCTGTGTATAGAGGCGGTATAAGTCTCTGTGACATGTGAAGATTGAAGAAATTGATTTCTAGTTGTATGGAGTTACACACCTATGTATACTAACATACATGATTGTGTATGTTGCCTATGTAAGTCATTGTGACTTTGTGGAATCATAAATTTAGGAGTTTCTGATTATATACGATCTCTCACATGCCTGACTAAATTTTACTATAAAAGGATGTAAGCAGAGGCAAGTTAAGAGAGTTGACTTTTATAGAAGATTTGAGAAGTAAGATACCGAAAGAGGAGACAATTTTGATCAAGGGATGAAGAAAAAGAATACATCAAGAGATCTATTAGATTACAATATCAAATCTTAAACTTACAAGAAGATTTAATAAAGGAAAAAAGGGAGAATTATAGTTATGATTCCTTTGTTTTTATTAGTTTTACTTCATATTTATCTTTTATTTTGATTTCTATGATTAGTAACAAAAAATGATTAGTGTCTAGGTGTGATGAACCTTAGTTTATATATTTTATTCTTTTTATTCAATGTAAATATATTGGTTGATTGTTGCGATTTAATTATATGTTTTACTTTTGTTCTAATATATCCGAAATATTACTGCATTATTTGATTTCATATTATTGAGATTGAAAAAGTGTCTTATATGAATATATCTACTATAATTGAAAGGAGTTACATGCAAACCTAGAGATCGACAAATGTAAATCCTCTGGATTAGGTCAATCCTAATAGTGGAATTCACAAATCGATAAAACATCCTAGGGGTTTTAACCAGAAAGGTTTCTATTAGTCAGCTGATGGATTAGTTGTTAACAGTCTCGATAGAGTTATTAACATAAGATAGGAATTTCCATGGTCCAATAATCAATAGTATGATTGCATGATAAAATGTTAATAATATCTAAAGATTCTTAGGGGGATTCATCACCTAGACACTACAATTTGATATTGATTTTCTTTGTATTTTACTTGTCATGGGTTTATAATTGTTAATGTTAACTTAGTTTATTTTTTAGTTTTATTTTTAACTAAAAACTAAAAATCCAATTCTTATGATAGATAATAGGAAAAAGGTAACTACTAATTCTTACCGTCTTTGTGGGATCCACCTATACTTGCATGTTCTAGCTACAGCTATGTTGTGCACTTACAGTAAATTTTATTATTTGTATAGAAAAACAAACTAATCAAGTTTTTAGCGTTGTTTTCAGGGACAATAATATTAAGAAAGCTTAACTTTTATTAATATAGCCATTAGTCTTTATATTTATTTATTTTTTGAATTGTTCATTTATTTATCTTTTGAAACTTCTCTACATTGACGGTGTGTTAGTCGTTTGTTGATAGGACTTGAGATTTATCGCTATAACCACAACTTATAATGGAAGGATGAAGCAGTCAGTATTCTTATGAGAGCTATGATATGTCATCATAATATGTAACATCACCATATTAGAAAGAGATGTTTCCTAAAATGTTTTTGGAAGCTCAATCGATATCCATATCAAGTTGCAAAATTTGTGGGAGTAATTATTACAGTTAAGAATGTCTGGCATCAAACTATATGTGGGAGCAACTAAGCATGCGAAATTGGCCTTAGAATGTAAGCTATAAGAATACATGTAATTCAGATTGGTGTAAACTTTACGCATATAGATGGAATGACTGTGTTCTAGCTGAATATGTACATCAACAACAATATAAAGAAAGTATTACAAATAAAATAATGGAATAACTTGCCAAGAGTGAAGCTAACCTGCATGAATTTAAGGAGATATTTTCTTCATTAAAATATATTAAGTATCTCTTACTATCTGAACTTAATAATGTCTCAGAGTGAAGAAGAGATGAAGGTCGATTTCATGAATGAAGTTGTATCTTAAGAAGGTAAGGACGTAATTACCGCTGTAGGAGAGGACGATGCATAGAAGATAGAGGTAGAAGAGGAGGAAGCCTCTATCTAAGAAGAAGAAGAAGTAGAGAAGTGGCAAAAGATGATTAAAGTAGAAAAAGAGGAAGAAGCCTTTGTCTAGGAAGAGAAAGTGGAAGAATGGTCAAAGGTGGTTGAGGAAGAACAAACAGAGGAACCAAATAAGGAAACTACTAATGAGTTATTGGTGGCCACCTAAGTATGGAGGGTTCCCACTTCTTACAAGAAAAACTGCTTATATCAATTAAAGATTCAAGAATCTTTTTAATCCCTTATTTTAGAGACAGTTGTTATTGAAAAGGACATTATTGAAGTTAATTAGATTTATTAATTGACAAACTATGATAAGTTTTATTTTAAAAATTCCTTGTTAGTTTCTATTTTGATGTTTAGCTTAGGACTTTATTTCAATTTAGTTTATGTTATGTTATTTTCATATCCCTTAGTTATTTTTGTTATCTATATTTTCTTTTATCTTTTTATCCCTTTTTATTTATATTTTGCAAGGATGTAAGTATATCATATTGGATGGATAGTCCCAGAACCATGAAAATTAGAATTAGAAAATCGTATTACCCAGGGAAGTACCAAACTTCACTTTCTCACTTATCATTTATACTTATATTGTGTACATTGAGGACAATGTACAATTTTAAGTGTGGGGAACGAGATTATGATTTTCTTAAGCTTATTATAATCATTATTATTAAATTTTAATAGCCGATATCCTGAATTAGATGAAATATGTATAAAAATGCTATATTTCATTATTGATTATTGATTTAAATTGGTATGCAAAAGGATGATGGTTGTAATATATTTGTTTTTATAAGTTATATTGTTAGTAATAATTGAAATAGTTAATTTGAATGAAAATTGCATATTATTTACACATATACCTTTTTTGTGAGCTTTTGAACCTAAGAGCAAAATTTTTAAAAAAATTAAAGCTCTTTAATTCTTTTGAGTGCGCTATTGCCCCAATCATACGTTACCTAAGCATTAGTATAACCTTATTGATACCTTTTGACTTTTTTTCATAGCTTATATACAAATGGTGGCTATATGATAATATTGCAAGCTTGTGGTAAGAGTACTATTATGTATTGATTTGAGAGTTTGGTTTTCACCTAAAACACTTGAGTGCATCGAGTGAAACCCTGGTGAGGGTGTAATGATTCATGCTTTTGATTTCAATAAGATTATTAATATGATTATTATTACTATTGACTTATGAGGGTGTAATGATTCATGCTTTTGATAATTTAGATTATGATTTGCTTGATAAGAAAAAGCTTAAGTGTAGGGATGTTTGATAAATGCATATTTGACTATAATTATTCACCCATATTTAAAATGTTTTGCCTGATATTTTATAGTTTTATTGTATATTTAGTAATTAATTCCCTTTAAGTGCATTTATGGGTTATAATTTCCTTCATGGACCAAAAGAAGAAGAATTTGGGTGAAACTGTAGTATAAGACAAAGACTTGAAGCAATTAAGGATCTATATACCTGTGTATAGAGACGGTGTAAGTCTCTATAAATGTATGATTGAAGAAATTGATTTCTTCTCAAGTGGAGTTACACGCCCATGCATACTGAGATACACGACCATGTATGTTATCCGTGTAAGTCTATATGCTTATGTGAAATTATGAATTCAAGTGTTTTTAATTATATATGGTCTCTAGCACGCTTGTATAAGTGACAGTGTCTATCCCAAAAAGCCTAAATTTTACTATAAAAGGACGTGAGTGAAGGCAAATTAAAAGAGCCGACTTTTGTAGAAGATTTGAGATATAAGCAGTGTTTTAAAAATCGAACCGAACCGGCCAATTAGAGCGGAGAACCAGTGAACTGGAGCATGAAACGGTCCAGTTTAGCCCTTATTTTTGTGAGTGATTGACCCGTTTATTTTGTGGTCGATTCGATAAAAACTACTGAACTGGTGAAAGAATGAACTGGCTGGTTCATTTAAAAAAGAGTTTTCATTTAAAAACCAAAAGATTTAAAACTCTGGGAATTAAGAAGAGAGAATGTCGTCCTCTGTCACTGTTCACTTCACTCTTCATCAGCTAAAATTCTTAGCAGGTCTTTTTTCGTCTCTCTCTCTCAAGTCTATCTCTCTATCTCTCTTAATAAGTTTATGTTTCATTTTTCCTGTGCTTCTTTTGGGAATTTCCAGGTTCATTCTTTCGGACTTTTGTAGCTTTTCATTCTTTTCTGGGTGGAAGTCTTGGGTATGTTTCTGGTTCTGGATATCAACTTTTGCGTTGTGTCTGTTTCGGTGTTTCCAGTTCTACTTAAGGCATGTGATTAGGGAGAAAAAAAAACATAAAGTATTGGGAAGAAAAAAAGCAAAGTTGGAATGACGATGACTAGGAATCCCATTTTCTTTATCCTTCTCTTCAATATACAAATGATGGCTAGGCACACTTTCAACTTCTGCATCTGTTAGTAATTGTGCTTTGTAAAATTCTAAGTTTTTTTAGTATTTCTAATAACAAGATATTTTTTATGTTATATTGTACTTTACATTAGCAACACCTTTTTAAGGTAAACCATTGCAAACTATGTTGGATTTAAAGAATTAGTTAATAACCTTTAGTATTTTTTAATTAAAAGAAAAATTTAGAGCTTGTTTTGTTTTATTTTTATTTTTAGTTTTTTGTTTAAAAAATGTTTATTTGAGTTTTTTTTAGTTTTTAGTTTTTAGTTTTGGTTTCTTTTTGTTTTCAAAAATTATGAAAACTATAAAAATTGGTTTTTGTTTTTTTTATAATCTGATTTACTATTAACTAAATATATATTATTAAATTATTTAATATATATTAATAAGAAGTATAAATAATTTAATTTATTATTATGTGTTTAATTAACTAAAATTAATTATTAATATGAACTATGAACTATGGTACTATCTAAAGTTCTACGTAAATTTAGCAAATTTTGTTGCTTTATGCCTTTATCTGATTACTTTTTTTTCAAAGAACGGTCCAAGTTTTGGTCATTCTTTGTTTAATTCTAATTGAGGAATTTGTTTAATTCTAATTATGGACAAGTTTTTTTAAAATCGCATATTTTTTGTTTTTTGGTATCTTCTAGTTATGTCATAATTAGATTATTAGATGTAATAATTTACTTGCTATAATTTGTATCACCTAATATCTTGTTGTGAGTAACTTACCTATATAAAAGCTAGTTTGGTATATAATCTATTATCTAGTTAGTGGTCCTGCTAAAAAATTTGTGATTAGAGAGATTTATTGCTATATATGAATATGACATTATAAAATTTTGTGTAATTTTTATAAGAAGTTCAGAATTTAGAAACATGGATATTCCTAATGAGATTATTACTCCAAATGATTCGAATACTCCTAATCCCAACACACAATCATTCGGACAACAATCTACAATGAACTCAGTTAATCTACATCGTCGAAAAACTGATCCTGCATGGGAGTATTTTGCTTTGCATAAAGAGGGCGCTACTAATATATTTACTTGTCTATATTGCTCATTGGTTTTTAGAGGAGGTGGCATAAATAGGATGAAAAAACATCTTGCTGGTATACTTGGTCAAATAAGTTCTTATAAAAAGGTTAGTCATGATGTCCGTCAAAAAATGTTGGAGTCATTAAGGCAAGTGCAACAAAAGAAGCGAAATGAGGATTTGAATGAAGCATATGGTGATCAACCCGAATCTCAAGAGGAAATCCGAGAACTACAACAAACGTGTTCAACTAAGAGACAAGCACTTGGTAAATGTAAAGAGAAAAGGAAAACTGTTGATATGGAAATATATTCATATTTTTCTCCAAGGACAACTCCAGGGTCTCAACCAAGTTTGAGAAGTGGGTTATCTAGTAAGGAAGCAATTCACAAGGCACATATTGCAATTGCTAGATGGTTTTTTAATGCTTGTATTCCTTTCAATGCAATTTAGTCTCCTTACTTTCAAGAAGCTTTGGATGCAATTGATGCTATTGGGCCTGGGATTAATGGTCCATCATATTATGATTTGATGGTTAATTTGTTAGGAGATTGTAAGAGAGAATGTCAGCTACCTGATAAAAATTGACAAAATTGGGCTAAAATAGGTTGTACAATCATAGCAGATGGGTGGAGTGATTAATGACAAAGAACTTTGATAAACTTTCTAGTTTATTGTCCAGCAAGTATAATATTATGAATTTGGCTTGTTATGATACAAGTTAAGCTTTTTAACTTTATTTATTTTTTTAATAGGTATAACATTTGTGAAATCTGTTGATGCTTCAGATATTATGAAAGATGCGAGATCATTATTTAATTTATTTTTTGAAGTTATTGAGTGGGTTGAAGCAGATAATGTTGTTCATGTAGTGACAGATAATGCAACAAATTATGTAGCAGCTAGAAAATTGGTACATGAACGCTACGAGCATATTTTTTGGTCACCTTATGCTACATATTGTTTGAATCTCCTTCTAAGGGATATTGGTAATATGTCTCACGTTGTAGAACTTGTTTCAAAGGCTTCAAAGGTAACTTCTTTTGTGTACAATCATATAATCTTCTTATCTTGGTTAAGAAAAAGGGAAGGTTGGAGAGAGATTGTGCGTCCAGGGGTAACTCGGTTTGCCACTACTTTCATTACTTTGAAAAGTATTTATGATCATAAGCATGACTTACAAGCTTTGGTTATTGATA
>JANZLH020403592.1:0-10300 GCA_026770325.2 Erythroxylum fimbriatum
CCAATATTTATTTTAATTGTAATTGTAATTTTTTATTTAGAAAGAAATAAAATGAGAAATCTAAATATTTAATAAAACGAGAAGCCTAAAAATTAAATGAAATGATTTATCGAATAAAAAAATCCTATAAATTAAAAATTTTAGTACATAATAATTTAATAAAATATCTAAGCATTTATGAAATTAATTACATAATAAGTTTAAAACAATTCTACAAGATTTTGTTGATTTTGTAAGATGCGTATGATCCAGAGTCATGGGGGAGGGATATTTCTGAAAGTTACTTATGCATTTTGTTTCTGTCATAAGGATAAGAAAGAACAAAAAATTTATGTTTTTATGATCTAAAGTAAGAACAAAAATAAGTTGAGTTAAATTGGCACAAAATTTTCATATTTTTTGTTATCTGTTTTCACTGAGAAAGACAGTAACTAAATTTAACGTAATAGTGATGACTATGAGTCTATTGAATATGTCGGCCGTTCAGGAAATTACCATATATTTGAATATCATTATAAGTTTAAACTTAAATATCATTATAAATTTGAGCCTATATTTACCTCCATCTTAAAAGATATTTTGTAAAGTAAAAATGACCATATATTTATAAATTATTTTAAAATTGTTCGAATTCCTGACACTTCACATCCTAATGTCATCTTTTGCAAATTCGAGGCAGACACAGTGTCAATGCACGAACATCCATTTCAATTTTCCTCGGCAAGTTGGCCACATTTTATGTTTTATGTTTTGTCCTCGGCAAATTGGCACAGTTGGCCACATGGAGTAGATCATTTTTCCATACTGTTTTATGTTTTGTCTGTTTGGGTTATTAATTATTATCATTGTAAATCAATAATTCTGCGGTGAGTGTATCGGTCAATCAGGAAATCAATCACCTTGTTTGGGCATCAAGTCCGAAATGAATGCATTAAGTGCCCCCGACTCTTTTGTCTCATTTTTTTTGTATTAATTTTATCTTAACTATTTATTTTAATAATAATTTTATTAAAGTAAATGGTCGAAATTTCGTACATAAAAAATAGAACAGATAATCATATCCTGCGTTAAGGACCCTACCTCAACCTAAAATAATAGAAATTTCTTAGACATAAAGAAAAACAAAAAGAAATGACTAAAGACTTAAAGAAAAGTAAAAGACAAACTAAAGTGACCAAAAGCTGAGAGAAAAGACTATAAGAAAAGATTCGAACAGACCTTTGCTTTTTACAAGGGACCTTTTCAATTCGAGCGAAGATTGATCTGAAATATGGACATGTCTTAAAGGTGCCGCTCATAATTAAGACTCACCCAAAACACCACGTAGAAACCAAATAAAAACAATTTACATAGTGGTAGGGCCTTACAGGCATATATGCTTGTCTTTATTTCTGTCGGTGGCTCACTCTTCGATAATTGTTTCGTCTGACTCAATTGCCATGTGGTTTTGGCTTTGTGTACAATGAAATCACAATTCATACATTAGTTACTCTTTAGCTAAGGTTTTGAAACCGGCCTGTTCGATCCATGATTGGTGGGCTATTTGATTCGAGTGATCTTTAAAAATTAATTATTAATTTAAGCAATACAAATTGGTAAGAACCGATCAATTAATCGGTTAAATTGAGATTGATCAAATCGGTTGGCCACTTGTTCATTATTTTTTTATTTTTTATTTTGCTTTAATGAAATGAACTATTGAATAGCAAAAAATTCGTAAAAGTTAACAATAAAATGAATACCTTAAATATTTTTTTATAATTGTATCAATATTTATTTTAATTGTATTTGTAATTTTTTAATTACGATGAAATAAAATAAAAATCTAAATATTTAATGAAACTAGAAACCTAAAAATTAAATGAAATGAGTTATTGAATAAAAAAATCTTACAAATTAGAAATTCTAGTGCATAATAATTTAATAAAATATTTAAATATTTATTGAATAAATTACATAATAGATCTAAAAAATCCTACAAAATTTTGTTGATTTTGTAAGAAACAATAATCATACGTGTAGTGGGGAGGAGTATTTTTGAAAGTTGCTTATATATATATTTTTTATCACAGGAAAAAAAATCTTATCCACAAATTGAAATGAACAAAAAAATTTATATTTTATAATATAAAATTAGAACAAAAATAAGTTAAGTCAACAACAACAAAAATTAATCTCAAGTCTACTATGGAAAGTTAACAACAACGTAGGGAAAATTTTACTAATACGCCGCGCCGCCTAACTGGAAAAAAGCTAATTTCAAAACTCGAAAGAAGTAATTAAATTACATTGGAAGGAGGGAGAGGATGGATGAATTATTGACACCAACCAAAGTTTAATCTTCGGAAAGTTCTTGGAAGGTGATGGGCGACAATACTGGAAGATGCGCATGTGGTGGAACTGGAAGCCAACAAACACCTAATGGTGATGGCTGTGGGTCTATTGACTGTTTTGGTCGATCAGGAAGACTGTGTCAGGACATCACGGCCAAAATGAAAGCCACCTCAAACTATAATAATAGTAATTTCTTCGTGTGAGCTCATCATCGTCATAATGTATTTTTTTAGAACAATGTTAAACCTACAGCTGCATCTAAAAAGTAACAACAACCTGTCACTTTTGTGTATTATTTTATAAAAAAGTAGGAGAGTACTTTTATTCTCAATACAATCAATTTTTAATTTTTCAAAATAAAAAAGACTATAATTTTAAAATTAAGAAAAAATTGATGCATTTTAATTATTAAATTCTCACGCGCTAATATTATTTAAATGCATCCCAAAAGTAGTGACAACCTATCACTTGTGTGTGTTATATTACAAAAATGTGAGTGGAGAATATTTAAACTTTCCACTTGCGGGCTTCATAATGTTAAAGCCTACAGGAACAGCACAGCTGCATCCTAAAAGTAACGACAACACGTGTATTATATTATAATACATGTGATTCACGACTCGTGAGTCACATCGTGAGTCACATTTTTTATAATATAATACACGTGTTGTCGTTATTTACCTGATTGGAGGAGCTTGCGGCATCACTGGAGAAACCATCGAAGGTCCTCGATGTCACAGCTCTTCTCCGATATCGTCCAACCCTCGCAACAGACAAGAGATCATCACGGAAGAAGGAGACAGGCGAAGCACAACGATTTGCAAGGAAAGAATGACTTTCATTGGACGGACGACATTAGGGTATTTATTATGTAATTCACAAGATTATTTTGGTCATTTCCATTTCTTGTCCTACAAACAAGAATTTCTGTACTTTTCAGTTTTGAAATGAACAAAAATTTATGTACTCATTCTTTAAGGACGAAATAAAAATTTGCGAGGACGGTAAGCAAACACTTCAAACTACAAAAATTTTTGTGTCTTTGTCATCTATCCTTACCCCGAGGTCGATAACCAAACAAAATGTTATTGTTGAACACGCTTACCAACAAAGCAGATATCTTTCCTAGTCCAGCAAGTCTTCGATCTTTTTTCATTTACATTGTTCTATATTCTTTTCATGTCTTTAATGCTTGATTACTGTAATTCATATATTGAGACATAATGAAACAAAAATTTGAAGATAGAATAGAACAAAAATTAGAAGCAGTGAAATATTTAGTTATAATGGACAAATCAAATAAAACTGTGTTTGTATTGAGGATAGAAATGTGTTTGGTTGCAGTTGACAGAATATAAAAAATAATGTCAATGACTAAAGTACCCATGCATTATAATATGATTGAAAATATGTAATTAATTGATTATTTTAAAACGAATGATTTGTATTAGTAATTTAATTGTATCTATAAATAAGGAATTTAAAAAATGAGTAACTTAAAAATTTAATGAAATGAGTTATTAAATAGTAAACAAATCGCACAAGTTAACAATAAAATGAATTACGTTAAATATTTTTTATAATTGTATCAATATTTATTTTAATTGTATTTGTAAATTTTTAATTACAATAAAATAAAATAAGAAACCTAAATATTTAATGAAATGAGAAACCTAAATATTTAATGAAATGAGTTATTGAATAAAAATCCTACAAATTAGAAATTGTAGTACATAATAATTTGATAAAATATCTGAGCATTTATGAAATTAACTACATAATAGGTTAAAAAATCCTACAAGTTAGAAATTTTAGTACAGAATAATTTAATAAAACATCTAAGTATTTATGAAATTAATTACATAGTAGGTTAAAAAAATCCTACAAGATTTTGTTAATTTTGTAAGAGGCAATGGTCATACCACGTCGTGAAGGGAAAGGTATTTTTGAAAGTTACTTATGTATTTTGTTTTTATTACGGGGCAAAAAAAATCTTATCCCACAATTTTAGAAAGGACAAAAAATTTACAATTTTATAATTTAGAGTCCGAATAAAAATAAATTAGATCAACAACTGATTAATTAATACGAAGTACAAAATTTTTATGTTTTTATTATCTATCTCCACCTACAGAGCCAGTAACTAAATCCCACGTAATAGTGATGGCTGTGAGTCTATTGACGTTGTTGGCCGATCAGGAAATCAATGACAATATCAGGACATCAAGGCCAAAATGAATGCTTTGAGAACACACCTCAAATTATAATAATAGTAATTTCTTACCACGTTTTAGAGTTGTGACGGATATATTAGGTCGAGTGCTACCAAAATTATTAAGACAAGTTTAATATTTTGTTTGGATGGACTTGAAATTTTCTTTATATTTATAAATTATTTTAATATGAGTAGGACTAAACATGTAATAGTTATATTAAGACCGAGCGCTACCCAAATTATTAAGACAAATTTAAACTTAAAACTTAAAAGATATTTTGTAAAGTAAAAATTACCACATATTTATAAATTATTTTAAAATTATTGTTTGCCAGTCCGTTAGTGAATCACAATCACTCACTGCCGCTACGTTGCCGTTCCACTCTTCGGCCCGTTTGGTTAAGCTTTTATTCTCTAGAAGGATAAGATAACGATTTGACCACGCTTACCTACAGAGCAGCCCACTCACTTGTCCACCAAAATATCTTTCCTTGTCAACCAAGTCTTCGGACCTCCCGTGACAAACTTTGTATCTTTTTTCATTTAGAACCAAGACTGCACATCTTCTTTTACTTCTTCCGTGTGTCTTCTAAGCTGATATCAGTTTGTCGTTGCTAATTCCTCATCGGGGTTTCATACAGTCCTCCTCAGCTTCGATCTTTAGACACAATTGCAATAAGATATTCATGGCTGCAGAAGCTGTTGCTTTAGCCGCTCTCGGTGCTTTCCTCAATGTTCTATTTGACAGAATGGCTTCTAGAAGATTTGTGGATTTTATCACCCGTCAGAAACTCGACGATGGGCTCTTGAATAAGTTGGAGATTTCTCTGAAGTCCGTTAAATATGTTCTCGACGATGCAGAGGAAAAGCAGATCAGGGAGCCAAATGTTAAAGAATGGCTTGACGACCTTAAAAATGCTTTCTTTGAAGCTGATGATTTGTTGGACGAGATTGATTATGAAGCTACTCGGCTCGAACGCGAAGCTGAATCTCGATCGGCCATTGATGAGGTTCGCAAGTTTCTACGCCCTCGGAAGTCATTTAAAAAACGGTTGAGGAAGATAGTGGAGACCATACAAGATCTGGTGAATCAGAAGGATGTGTTTGGCCTAAGGGAGAACATGGGAGGTGGACAATCCACTCAGAGGATAACTACGTCTGTTGTTGAAACGTCTAACATATTTGGCAGGGTACCAGATCGGAAAGCAATAATGGAAGTGCTGCTTTCCGATGATGTCAATCGCAGCAACAACTTGAGTATAATTTCCATCGTGGGCCTCGGTGGGATTGGGAAAACTACACTAGGGAAGCTCATTTACAACGATGAAAGAGTTGGAAACAGATTTGGTGTCAGAGGGTGGGTATGCGTTTCAGAAAAGTTTGATTTTCAAAGAATAACAACAGATATTGCGAAGAGCTTGGCTGAAATTGATTGCAATGGTAAGACTCCGGACCAGATCCAGGTTGATCTAAAGACGAAATTGGAAGGAGAGAGGTTTTTGCTTGTGTTAGACGATGTCTGGAATGAAGATTTCAATTATTGGGAGCAATTGCTAACGCCTTTGAAGTATGGGGGTGCTGGAAGCACAATTATCATCACCACACGTAATGATGTTGTAGCAACAACTGTAAGGTCTAGCTCAGTATTTCGTTTACATAAGTTGGATTCTTCTGATTGCTGGCAATTATTCTGCAAAGAAGCTTTTGGTGATCAAAACCCTCAAGATTATCCAGATTTAGAAAAAAATGGTCAAAAGATTGTGGAAAAATGTGACGGCCTTCCTTTAGCTGTGAAAGTAATGGGAGGTGTCTTGTGCAATAATCGAGATGCAAGGTATTGGGGGAAAGTCTTAAAAAATGATCTGTGGAAATTTTCTAAGGATGGGATTCTTCCGGTTCTAAGATTGAGCTACCGTTATCTTCCATCACATCTAAAGCAGTGCTTTGCCTATTGTTCAATATTTCCCAAGGATTACGAATTTGAGAAGGAGCAATTAATCCTTTTGTGGATGGCAGAAGGTTTTTTGATTGAACAAGAAGGAAACGAGACAATGGAGGAAGTGGGTGAAGAGTACTTTGAGGAGCTAGTATCAGGGTCTTTTTTCCAACATGTTGATAATTCTTTTGTCATGCATGACTTGATCAATGACTTGGCTACAGTTGTGGCTGGAGATTTTTGCTTCAGGTTTGAGAATCAAGAAATTTGCAGAACATTGGACAAGCTTCGTTATTTTTCATGTTCGGTAGTGAAAGGAGAATCATCATCTCGACAACTTTCAACCATCTTCAAATCTCACGTCTTGCGCACATTCTTACCAGTGCATGATTCAGAATGGGAGCTGCAGGAGATGATTCCTGATTTATTTCTAAATCAGCAACGATTAAGAGTGCTATCTTTGTCCCGATGTTGGAATGTTATTAAGTTGCCCAGTTCAATCAGTCATCTAGAACATTTGAGATATCTAGATCTTTCTTTAACATCAATCAGAAGTTTACCTGAATGCTTGTGTAGTTTCTACAATTTACAAACTTTGAAATTACGTTGCTGCACGAGCCTTGCTAAGTTGCCAACTAAGATGGGAAGGTTGATTAATTTGCGCTGTCTTGATATTGAAAGAACAAAATTGCAAGAGATGCCTCCAAATATGGGCAAACTGATAAAGCTACAAACCTTAACTGATTTCTTTGTGGGAAAGCGGGAGGGTTGTGGAGTTAAGGAATTGGGGAGCCTTCAACAGCTTGGAGGAACGCTTAGAATTCATGATCTTCAAAATGTGGTGAACGCCAAAGACGCTTTGGAAGCCAAGATCAAGTGTAAGAAGAATCTTAAGGAGTTGTACTTACATTGGGAAGGTGATAATGCTGATCCACATCACAAAGAGGCTGTACTTGATGGGTTGCAGCCTTACACAGAAATAGAAGTCATTTCAATCACTGGTTATGGAGGTACTAGCTTTCCAAATTGGTTAGTAGACTCTTCGTTTACCAAATTAGTCTCTTTGGCGCTTAAGGGATGTAAATACTGTTCCTCCCTACCACCAATTGGGCAGATGTCTTCTCTCAAGTATCTGGAAGTTAGAGGTTTTAATGAAGTGAGGGTAATTGATTCTCATTTCTATGGTAGATGTGTCTCAGCAGTAAAGCCATTTCAATTTCTTGAGATCATACGCTTTGAAGATATGCCTCAGTGGCAAGAGTGGACACCTTATGGAGGAGAAGGTGAGAGTGAAAGTGGAGCCTTCCCTTGTCTCAAAGAGCTATGGGTAATAAATTGTCCGAACTTAGAAGGCGCTCTACCTATTCGTCTTCCCTCTTTGACAAAGCTTGTGATTGAGGATTGTCCACAGCTTCAAAATTGTGTTCCAAATGCTCCCAACCTTTCTTCACTACGATTAACTAATAATGATTATTGGTCCTGCCCCAGTAGTTTCTTTCTTAATATTGTTAACTTCCAAGAATCTGTACTGGAAAAGATTGGGCAATTTAGCTCTTCTTTTGAAGTTATTTTAATTGGCAGACATGAACCGCTCCAGTGCTTTCCATTAGAGCTGTTCCCTACGTTAAAGAGACTCTCAATTTTTATTTGTCCACATTTTGAATCCTTTTGTTCACCCAATCAGGAATTTCTCTCTTTTGAATTTCTGACACAGCTTATCCTTCAGGATTGTCCAAAACTGAAGTTCCTACCAGAGCGTATGCATTCTCTTCTCCCTGCCCTTTTGACGTTGGAAATAACTACATGCCCAGAAATAGAGACATTTTCAAGAGATGGTTTGCCTTTGAAATTACAATCACTTGCTATCTCCGATTGCAACAAACTATTTGCCGGGCGTATGAATTGGGATTTGCAGAAACTCACCTCTCTTACTTCCTTCAGTATTAAGGATTACGAACCAGAAGAAATGGAATGCTTCCCAGAGGTGACCCTGTTGCCCTCCACTCTTACTTCTCTTGAGATTTGCCTGCCATATTTAAAATCTCTAAACAATGAAGGGCTTCAACTTTTTGATTCTCTTGAAAAGTTGATAATCAAGAATTGTCGTAGGCTCCAGTTGGTGCCAGATGAGGGTTTGCCCTCTACGCTTACCCATCTGAACAGAAGATTTCATGATGTCACCTCTCTCAGAAAATTGCGTATTTGGGAGTGTTCTGAGATTGCATCCCTACCAGAAGAAGGGCTGCCACCCACTCTAATCGGTCTTTCGCTGGAATATCTCCAGAATCTGAGGTCTGTGGAAGGACTGCACCACCTCACTTCCCTCGAAAAATTGACAATTAATGGGTGCCCCCAACTTAAAACCTTGCCAGAGGAGGGTTTGCCCCCTACGCTTACCCATCTTATAATCGGTAATTTACAGGATTTTAGGATCAATAGAAGATTTCATGATCTCACCTCTCTTATTAAATTGAGTATTTGGGATTGCCCTAAGATTGTATTCCTACCAGAAGAAGGGCTGCCTCCTACTCTAATCAGTCTTTCGCTGGCTAATCTCCAAAATTTGAGGTCTGTAGAAGGACTTCGCCACCTTACCTCCCTCGAAAGATTGAGCATTAAGCGTTGCCCTCATCCGAAAACCTTGCCAGAGGAGGGCTTGCCATCCTCCCTTTCTTATCTATTTATCGTGATGTGTCCTTTACTAGAGAAAAGGTATAGGAGAAAGAAGGGGAAGTGTTGGGCCAAAATTTCACACATTCCAGAAATTCGTATTGGTTATTGATGAAGCGTTACAAAGGTAGTTATTGATAATAATTTGCATCTAAAGTATGTTGATATTCTTCTTTTGTTAAAAAAAATTATGATATTCTTCATGTTTGAAATGTTTAATGAAATATCATAGAGTTGTGTTATGAAATTAACTTTAAAAAGTGTGCAAAATTTTAGGAATTATTTTATACTTATTTATCCAACTTAACTCCATAATAACTTATCTTTAATCATCATATGATGTAGAAAGATCGTTATTAAGATTTGGTTTTGCAATTAATTATATTGTGATATGCGGATTATACAACTAATTAATTACTTATCTTTTTATTGCTCAACATAGTTCCTAGAGGAACTTGAGGACGGCCTAGCACATTTTCACATGTAATCTCATAATCTCAAGTAAAAAGTAGTCTTTTATGACTAGCTACATGATTATTATTTAATAGTTATTATTAATAAAGATATTTTTATTTTATAAATTATTTGTACAAGTGAAAATTATTAATGACTAACAAATAAGAATCACATAACTTTTTCCTTTATAAAATTACAATAATTGAGTTTTCTTTATAACATCTAAATTGATAAGAAGAAATTTGCTTGTGAACGAAAAAAAGATTGGGATTAGGCCTTAGCTTTGTACTAGAAGATCTACTTTTGATCTCCATATTTGAATGGGAAAAGCAATTTATTTTCTGCTGATGTGATCAGTTTTATAGAATGTGTTTGGCTTTCTCAACTCAATTTTTCAAAAAGTCATGTTCTTTTGTTAGATAAATCCTTTTCTGTCAAGAGCAATATGTTATCAGTTACCAGTGTCCTGACTTAGGTTAAATAGATTTTTATATTGTTTGACATAATACTGCTTGGTAGAGGGCCATCTAACCAGATTTATACTTCTTTCTGCAGAAAATTGAGAAGCAAACAACCAGCGAAGAATCTTAATTTGCTCAATTTTGTCAGGACTGTGAATTTTATCTATAGCTTTGATGTTTCCTAATATGGCATATAATCAAATTCTAAGCTGCTAAAGTTCCCGATAC
>JANZLH020403623.1:0-10297 GCA_026770325.2 Erythroxylum fimbriatum
TCTAATTTTCTTCAAAACATGCACACGGAAAGAAATCCACACACTAAGCTATAGGCTTAGTGGTGTTCAAGTTATTCAACTTGGACAAATCTGCTATGTTGAAAGTGCTGGAGATCCCCATACTATCTGGAAGTTCTATGATATAAGCATTGTCATTAATCTTTTTTAATATCTTGTACGGTCCATATTTCTTTGGCTGCAGTTTACTGTATGTTCCTATAGGAAACCTCTCCTTGCGTAGGAATACCATGACTTGATCTCCCACATCGAATGTCTTTAGTCGCCGTTGTTTATTAGCTGCTTATTTGTACCGTTGATTTGCCGTTTCCAATTTTTGTTTTACCTCTTAATGTGTTGCTACCACTTGTTCGGCCATATGCTTAGCGGAAATATTGGTCCCCTCACCTTTAGGTAGCTTGAGCAAGTCTAACGTGTGTTGAGGTGCCTTGGTATAAACAACAGAGAATGGTGATTTACCTGTTGCACTATGGATGGCATTATTATATGCGAACTTTGCTTGAGGTAATGCCAAGTCCCATTGTTTTGGCTTGTCCCCACAAATACTGCGAATTAAGTTTCCTAGTGTTCGATTGACAGCCTCCGTCTGCCCATCAATTTGTGGATGGGCTGTGCTATTGAAATTTAAAGAAGAATCGAATAACTTCCATAAGTTACGCCAAAAGTAACTGAGGAACTTACTATTACGATCCGAAGTAATGGTCTTGGGCACTCCATGTAGGCGAATCACTTATTTAAAAAACAATCGGGCAATGCCGACTGCATCAGAGATCTTTTTACAAGGGATAAAGTGAGCCATCTTAGAAAATATGTCAATCACAACAAATACTGAATCTACACCCTCTTTTAGTACGAGGCAGTCCCAACACAAAATCCATAGATAAGTCTTCCCATATATTCTCTGGTATGGGTAACGACATATACAATTCAGTATTCTTGGAGTGTTCCTTTTCTGTTTGGCATATGTAACATCGTTTTACAAATCTGGACACATCCCCTCTTAATTGAGGCCAATAAAAGTGCTCCTTCACTACCGCCATTGTTTTATCACATCCTAAGTGACCTGCTAGTCCCCCTGCATGCAAGTCTCGAATTACCTTCTCTCTTAAAGATGTTCTAGGCAAACACAATTGGTTGTCATACATCAAGTACCCATTGTTGATATAAAATCCATCAATAGGCACACCATGAGAAACCTTGTCCCAAACCTCTGCGAAGTCATCATCTTGCTCGTAATTGTCTCGCAGTTGCTCAAAGCCTACACTTTCATTACTGAGAGTAAGTAATAAAGATGCCCTCCTACTCAAAGCATCTGCGACTTTGTTTTGTACTCCTGACTTGTGCCTTAAATTGAATAGAAATTTTTGTAAAAATTGACACCACCTCGTATGCATATCACTACTAATCTACTTTTGGTTGTTCAAATACTTTAAGGCCTCGAGATCTGAATATAACACAAACTCCTTAGTAACCAAGTAACGCTCCCAATTTTTGAGTGCTTGCACCACTGAATAGAATTCTTTGTCATAGGCACTCCACTTTCTCCTCGCATCACTAAGTTTCTCGCTAAAGAATGCCACTGGCCTTTTCTCTTGTGAGAGTACATCTCCTATTCCCACTCTACTAGCATCGCAGTCAACCTCAAATAGCTTGTTAAAATCTGGTAAAGCTAGTACTGGCGCTATTCATAACTTTTCTTTGAGCAAGGTAAAGCTCTTATATGCTTCTTCTCCCTATTGAAATTTGCCTTTCTTTAGGCACCTGTCATGGGCACCGCAATGGTGCTAAATTTTTTTACAAACCTTCGGTAAAAGATTGCCAAACTATGAAAACTCCTTAGTTCTCCCACATTGTTCGGTGTTAGCCAATCTTTGATTGCCTTAGCCTTTGCTTCATCTACCTTTATCCCATCTGCAGACACTATATATCCCAGGAATTCTAACGTATTTTCCATGAAATTACACTTCTTATGGTTGATGTATAATTGGTTGTTCCTTAAGGCCTTTAGCACATGCTTTAGGTGTAACAAGTATTCCTCCTCCAAATGACTGTAAATCAGGATATCATCAAAATAAACCACAACAAATTTACCAATAAAAGGTTTGAGTACTTGATTCATCAGCCTCATGAAAGTGCTTGGTGCATTGGACAACCCAAACGGCATCACCAACCATTCATATAGGCCCTCTTTTGTTTTGAAGGTCGTATTCCATTCGTCACTTGGCCTTATGCGAATTTGGTGATACCCATTCTTCAGATCAATCTTCGAAAATACCATCGCACCATGTAAGTGATCCAACATGTCATCCAACTGCAGTATAGGAAATTTATACCCCACTGTAATCCGATTAATGGCTCTACTGTCAATACACGTCCTCCAACTTCCATCCTTCTTTGGAGTCAATAATGCCGAAACTGCGTAAGGACTCATACTCTCCTGTCTAAGCCCCTTTCGTAATAACTCCTCCACTTTCTCCTTTAAAATCTCACTTTCCTTCGGATTCATTCGGTAATGTAGCAAATTCGGTAAACTGGATCTGAGAATGAGGTTTATATGGTTTTGGATATCCCTCATAGGGGGTAACCCATCCAGGATATCGTTTGGCATCAACTCTTTAAACTCTTGTAGTAGGGGTTGTATTATCTTCGTGTACTCCTCCACTTGAAACTCTGCCTCAGTCGTCAACACCTGTTTCACCACTAATGCGTGTACTTGTCATGTTTCCTTGATCTCCACTTCGAACCTCTTAGCTATAGACAAGAAAGCATTACCTTCAGAGGTTAAAGTCTTGGTTTTAACCGGTAGGAGCGTGTACTTGACCCCATCCTTCTCCAATTGATATTGGTTGCTCCTTCCTGAATGCTGAGCATCCACATCAAACTGCCATGGTCTCCCAAAGAGTAATTAACAAACATCCATATCAACAATGTCACAACATACTTCATCTTTATACCTACCAATGGAGAATGGAACTCTACACCTCTCTGTGACTTCTATCTTATGTACTGCGATTTTAATCCACCCCAAGATATAAGGATTAGGATGTTTTTCCACTCATGCACTATCCGTCCTCCCTGAATGCACCGTTGATATTGCTGGAATAGAATCTGCTCGTAATCCGGTGGTAAGAATTCCTGCTTCAACAGAAACTTCATTCTATACCATGTACGCACCTGTCCCTTCCCTTCACACTCCCTCCGTGACTGAATCCTTTCCCACCATGCCGAAGCTCCCCCTTCAGTCTACAAGCCACAATTCGAACTTTTTTCTCTAGTGCAATCTCCAGATATTCGAAGAATCTGTCAATTTCTGCAAGCTAGTCTAAAAGTCCTCAATACCCAGACTACCATTAAAATAGGGGATATCCACCTTCAGTCTATAATCCCTCGCGCCTCTATCTTCAAATCCACCATAGGTGTCTCTCCTCCTATGCCCATCATGTTGTTGAAAATGCTCAAGTCTATTCTGTTCATAGTAATCTTCTTCCTCCGAATCCTCCTCATAGATTGGTTGTCTCCTCGCAGGCATAGTTCTACCCATAGGTTCACCACGAGCCATCTCCACCCCTAGTCTTCTAAGGTTATCCTACCTCCTGTGTGTATCAATTCTTAGAGCATCTAGACGTTCCACAATCTCTTCAAGACACTCCTCGAAACGCCGGAATCTGTGTTCTATCTGCTGCTCTAGACGTTGCAACGCTTTGTCTCCTAAAAAAGGAGCCCTAGCCTCCTGAACACCGTCACGAAGACCGTTGCTATCGCTCCCAGTCGACATCCTTGCTCTGATACCACCTGACGTAGCATGTAGTGTTCGATTTTTCAAAGGTTGTACGAAACCCTTTGAAGAGCCAAAGAAATTCAATAGAAATCTGAAATAATGTTTCAACCGACAAAAGTTGTCACCAAGTGGCTACAAAAGATAATATAAACTCTAAAAGATGAAAACGATGAAAACCTAAGGATAAAACACTCTTTTACTAATAAAACAATTAAAACTACTAAAATATCACTAGTACTAAAACACCACTAGAACTCCGTGTCAGTTAGAATACTTGAAACCGGTCCAACCTTTCAAATGTAGTGATAGCTTTGATCTCAAAACTCAAACTTCGCTTCTTTTTTAATCATGAAATTATGTCTAATAGTTTTACGAGTGGGCAGAACAATAGCCTCGATTGCAGCTTCTCGTCTTTATTCAAAAGTTTGTTGCTTAACTGCATCCACTCATAATTTTAAGTCTATAAGCACGATACAAGTACTTCAATTTTAACAATTACTTTTTAGACAACCACTATTATCTTATGTTGTAGGTTATACTACAGTGGCATTAATGATTACAGTATAAGTATGAATATTGCGGATGCAATTACAACAAATTGCGGCAAATATTTAATCTACAATTGAAGTTGCGATAATAATTTAAAAACTTGAGTCATATGATCATAACAACCACAATACTTGCTCTGCCCTTAATTCACGATTAAAGGTCTTGAATCCATCTATAGGAAGTTGAAGCCTGACACTTGACCTTTCATTGAAATGAAATGTCGCTATAATATTGTTTGAGAACGGTGAGGGCGGCAGTACTCTAGTTAATCAATATTTTTGTCGAAAGAGTCTCAAAATATATATCGTCGGTTTCCCCCACCACCAAAATACACCTAAATGATAGGGATTCTCATGTACTCTCCACTTAGAGATGTACAGTATTAAATGTTGATGGTTTGTACGCAGGCTCAGATATCTTTTGGTCGACAAGTTCAAGTGAAACACATCTGTCCATTCCTTCATTGTTTGAAGTTCATTTTTAAAATGGTCTTGTAAACCTTCTAAATGGCCTGAATCATTGCTAGCTGCTGAAAGTTAAAGATTCCTTATGAGTGGTAACCAGAAGAAATTCAGTCCTTGATCAACTATTCTGTATATATACATTCTATCGATGTTCAATGATTTGTAATTTAGTACATCAATTCCAAAGATTCTTTAACTAGACAGCTCAAATTGTTACTATTTAGTCCACCCCTAGTTTTCATTTGATAAGTTGATATACTATTTAGTTGAAGTTTCATAAGTGCGTTCTCTTTGAAAATCTTGCATATAATCAATATATATATGCATTAAATAGAAACATGATGGCTTGAAACCCTTTTCATAGTTAAGGTTTTTACAACTTAAGTTTGTATTGCTTAGCAGTTTTTCGAATATCACAGCACACGAGACCATATTGTCTTACATTCCTAAGTTACATTCCTAGTTGGCTAATTCCATTAGTTCACTTAATCTAAGCAAATTTCGGTAACAGCACTATACTTAATTGCAGGCTTCAAGAACATGGTACGTGATTTGCCAGACAACTGACACTAACGGAAGAGGCAATTTGGTTGGTCCTTAAACCGGCCGAAATTAGACCCACATATAATTAATATGTAGTAGTAACATATTGAGGATTGATGTGACTTGATGTATTTGCAGTTTTGTGTAGTGCTCTTTGACCACTATTTTTTAATCCTAAAATGTTTTTTATGTTGTTCCAAGTTGTCGGAGACCTCCTGTCTTTTCTATCAATTAAAAAACAACTTGGAAGTGCCAAATCGCAAATTTAGATCTCTACATAAAGGAATGCTCCATTGGCAGTCCCAGAAAGAAACTTGATGACTTTATTTAAAAGATAGAGACCCAAGAGCGGAAAGCATCAAAGAAACTTTTTTGGCATGCATTATAGGCTAGGGTCAGGATGCTTCTTTAAGTTCTTCCCTTGGTGCAGCTCTACTTGGAAGAAACCAAAGAATATGCCGCTAATTCCAGTTATATATGTACATTTTTGTAGGCCAGAAAGTTTTGTCGGTCAAATAAAACAACTTGTTATTAAAAGGGTTATGTTTTACTTCAACAACAGAACTTATTTTTAGGGATCGAAAATACTTTGCAAAAAAGAATTCCGTTCATAAGAGTGTGATTGATTGAACTTTGATGTAGTTCTTACACATTTCAATACAAAAAATCCGTTGAAAACCTTTTATTTACCTATTTATGTGTTTCTTGTTTTTATTTATTCTATGAATTAATTTTCTTATAAATTTTGTCTTTTAGAATTAAACTTAAGTTAAATAAATTAAATATGGATGTAGTTTAAGCCTTTTCTGACGCAGTCTAAGTAGCGTATAAACGAGCTTCAATCCAGAAACTCAAGAACAGTTGAGAAAACTCTCAAACTAGGGTTTTTTTTAATTCAAAGATAGCAGATAACATCAACGAAAGTTGTTTAAATAGTTCGAAAGAAAATAACTAAAACGTGATCTTCAATTCTTCGGTCCATCTCGCTTGGGCTTCTGGCTGTCGGTCCAAGTGAGATAGTCTTCTGCAATACGTTCTACGTCAAATATACAAGTGTGGAGGATTGTGAATTAGCTCTGAGGGAAGAATTTTGTGTTACATCATTTTTAATCTTTCCTTAGACAAGTAACTTCACATTTTGTTGACTACTTTTATGAGTTACTGTAATTGTTTATTGGAAGGTTAAAAAAAATTCTATGAATGCCTTGTGTTAAAAAGTTATAGTTATGATGTAAGACAAAATAACATAACGCAAGATAGCCATATTTTAGGAGTTGGACTACGTTATGCTCCCTTTTCTACCAATAAATGTAACCTATAAAATATAACATCTCTCAAGCCTTTTAAGGTTTTATTTTGCATTTAACATTAAGAAGTGCAATAAACGGCAAATTCAAAGCTAATTCACAATCCTCAACACTTGAAGCTCCCCTGCAACCACCCCCCCTAGAAACTAATTATATTACATAGGTTTGAATTGGCGAAGGTAAAGCAAGAAGGCGCCCCCTTTGGGCACGAGAAGGAAGATGCTTAGCAGGTCTTCTTCATCTTACAATCCTAGGTAAGAAAAATCCTGTACCGCTATGAGGCATTCTTTTGGGACTCAAAACCACAGTATGCATTGGAGCCAACATCACTAAGGGAGTAGTATGGAGGAATCCCCATTTGGTCACTAGGTCGACTCGGTCATATCCATTAAAAGCTCCATTTGCTATTACATATGGAGTCGCAATACCTGGTTGCTATAGAGCCATAGGAGTAATTGGTGGCCACTGGCCTTGGCTAGTATTAGGGTGTAATCTGAAGAATGTGATGCTGACCCTCTTATTTACATATGGTATCTCTTTATTTAATTTTATTTAAATACTAAAATAATTACTTTAACCACGTCAAAAAAAAATAATTACATAAAAACGAAACGTGTGGAAAAACATTAACCACGTCAGACATATCAATGGAGAAATTAATGTCTTGCAATTTTCATAATGAATTGAAAGTTGAAGCATGTTAGCATTACTTTTAAAGTTCAGGGTAGTATTGGAAAATTGAGTAAATTTTGATAACTTTCTTTACATTTAAACTTTTTTCTATTTTTTGAGTCATCTAGAGATTGTTCTAATCCTTAAAGCAGTCCCAATTTGCCCAACTATTTATGTTTCTCTTTTTCACTCTGTTGTCTCTATGGCTAGCATGTCTTTATTGTCTTCGTTAATAATTATACCTCTGGTCGGGCCGGCCGTGCACGGCTCTCGGATGAAGTCAAGACAACCCGTGGGCCGATCGGTCCATCCTCCATAACGCAAGCCCTGAGCCCAACGAGTAGGACGGGCTTAAGCCCTCTAGGCTCTCCACAGCCCGTCCGGGCTCAAGCCCGGTCCATGCCCTCCATAGCACGTCGGCGTAGTATGTAACATCCCACGCATAAGTAGAGATCTACCTGATCTACGTGATTGGAATTACCTACGTGATCTGCGGGATTTACACGATCGACCTAATCTTAACGTTCGTATCATATATATGGGATAATGTCATCGTAACAAAGGTACGTAATCAAAGACCTAGTTTTCTCTGCATTCGGCTACCTTACCTTCACAAAAAGACTTACTTGATCGTCGGAGGGGCTTATCGGGACATAACCCCCGACGTGCCTTCCTTTGTTTTGCAGGTATCTTCACGTCAAGATCTTCATCAAGAATAGCAGATTCATGGATCCAAACGGCAATGCTCAGTTCAGCCAAAATCCGGCAGAACCATTTGGCGCCCACCGTGGGGCCCGACTTCCGGGCACCACGTCCAGAAATACGCAGATCAGTCAGGCGGCGGCAACAAACCCGGACGTAGCCGCAGTCGCGGCTCTGGCAATGCAACGCCTACGTGTGCAGCTGCCTGCGACTCAACCACTTGCACCACATGTTTCCCAGATGGAGTCCTCAGATCCCAACAATCAACCACAGCCTCACGCCATGGAGCAAGAAGCGCAAAGTGTGGCTGGGGAGGATATTCCACATCAATCGAGTGCGGACCCTATTCCAGCGGTGCATCCTACTCTGACCCGACAACAGATCGAGGAAGCAGCCGATCTGTTGGTCCGCCAAGTTTTACAGTCTCAACCAGCACAACAGCAGCCGTCTGCACGGCCAGCCGCCAGACAAGCCAGCATGACAACCAGTCACCGCCCAATCGTTGATGATCGGGTTAACGCAGCTATGAGCTTCCGTCCAGATCGCCCGATGGCACATTACAGTTCTCCCTTTACTCCGGACATCTTGGATAGTCTCCCGGCGCCCGGCACAAAAGTACCTACCCCGGAGAAATATACTGGAAAGACCGACCCTTTGGATTACCTGCAGCATTTTCAGTCCATGATGAATCTACACTGCGTTCCGGACGCTGTCCAGTGCAAGGCTTTCTGCACGGCCTTCCAAGAGGGAGCTAGGCGATGGTTCAACAGCTTGCCTCCGAGCTGTATCACTTGTTTTGATGATTTCAGGTTGTTATTCTTGAACCAGTTCGCCACCAGTAAACGGCCGCAGAAGACGGCCTTGGAAGTAATGCAACTTACTCAAGGGAAGAATGAAAGTCTGCGGGAGTTTATTACTCGATTCAATAATGAAGCGGTCGAGGTCCCCGACCTCACTTGCTCATCCATGCTGGCCGCGCTTATGAGCAACACGAGGGATGAGGAGTTCAAGAAGTCGTTGGCCCTCGACCAGCCCCGGTCCATCCAGGAAATCAGAAGCAGGGCGGATAGGTACATTCAGCTTGAGGAAGTGATGAAAAATTCGAAGCGTCGGGCAGATGACCGCTCGCCAAGTGATAGAGCGAGTAATTCGCACAAGCGGCAAAAAGACCAGCGGGGCTGGAGGAAGCCGACCGATCGACAGGGATATCGACAGGAGTTCACCCCGCTTAACAGGCGATACGCGGAGGTACTGGCGGCTATGAGGGCGGATGGGGAGCCCATCCGAGAGCCCAATAAAATGCAGACCCCGCATACGGACAGGAACCCGGATCTATATTGTCGTTTCCACAGAGAAATTGGTCACGACACGGAGGACTGCTACCAGTTGAAGAGAGAAATCGAATTTCTTTTACAGAGGGGGAGGTTAGGCCGATTTGTGAGGCGTGAACAAAATGCCGGTCGGGGTAATCAGCGTAGGAATGACAATAGGCGACCGCCCTGGATGCGGAATGACAGAACTGATGGAGAAAGGCAGAATGCCAATACGGATAACAGACGACAGGAGAGACGCGAAGAGAGGGGTCGATCAAGGGAACGAAATGATAGAAGGGCTGAGCACCAAGATGATCGACCGACGGGGGTCATAAACACGATATTCGGGGGAAATGCAGCTGGGGGATCCACCACTAAAGGAAGAAAACGATATGCTAAACAGGTCGGTGGCGACTCATCAGCCAAAAAACCGAGGGAGAGCGATGGGATTATATCATTCGATGAGTCGGACCTCGATGGAGTAAGTTGCCCTCATGATGACGCCCTCGTAGTAAATTTAAACATGGACGGCTACGAGGTGAAGCGGGTGATGATTGATACGGGCAGCTCGGTCGATTTACTATATTATGAGGCCTTCAAACAGATGAAGGTGCCCGAAGAACGACTACTACCCATAGACGGCCCCATCAAAGGGGTAACCGGGGCGTCAGCCTACCCCTTTGCTCGGGTGTTTTTGAAAGTCAGGTTCGGGCAGAGGCCGTGCCAGATAGAAAGGGACGTTGAGTTCCTAGTAGTAAAATTCCAAGGGGCGTACAATGCAATAATCGGGCGGACTACGCAAAACGCCCTCCGATCGGTCGTCTCCACCTACTACCAAGTTATGAAGTTCCCGACACCACATGGAGTTGGTATAGTTAGGGGTCAGCAGAGAATTGCCAGGGAATGTTACTTAGCAGAGACTAAAACATTAGACGGGGCGGTCGTCCTGAC